>CM046035.1:28725168-28849592 GCA_025215565.1 Flaveria ramosissima
AATCTCGGTAATGTGACTGTAGAAGTAGCACGAGAGCATATGGATCTTCTCGCTGCAGTAGTTCATTCATATGATGGACTTGTGGCTGGGAAGATTGGAAACTGTCATTTGGCGATGAAGACTACGAGCAGGTAGATGAAATGGAGCTGGAAAGGATGGATATAATGTGGGCCTTAGCTAGCGCTGTCCGAAGGGCGAAAAAGTTTGTTAAGAAGACTGGACAGAACTTGATAGCTACTAAGGATACACATTTGGTTTTGACAAGAGCAAGGTGACTTGCTTCAACTGTGGAGAGAAAGGGCACTTCAAGAGGGAATGTGTCAAACCAAAGAAGACGGGTAATGGGAACCCGTTCTCATCCTTTACTCACCAAGACAAGCAAGCCTCTAGTTCTACTTCATCAAACAAGGACCCAAAAGCCTTGACTGCTCATGATGATGAAGGACAGGACTGGAGTTTTAGATTTGTCAACCCAGAATCCAACATTGCCAGTGTTGAAGATCTTGATGATGATTCTGCGAGTGAGGGTGATATAGCAGTTGATATAGCAATGTCACACAGTGAAGAAACAACTGCAGCTGAAGTCAGTTACACACCAAAGGAGGAAACTTCCAAGTCAGATTCAGAAAAGTCAGAATCACCAGAACCAGAGACGTCTGATGCTGCGTTGATGGCTAACTCCTCTGAAACAACACAGGTAAGTACAACTGACCAATTGTTTAATAATCATGCTTGTTCTAACTGTGATAAATTTAGGAATAGCATTGATGAAAAATTTGCTAGGTTATTAGATCACAATGATAACTTAGTAAAGGACTTACAACTATGCACTGAGGCCAATAGAGTTCTAAAACAAAATGAGCATAGTTATAAAGAAAAGATAGACCTATTGACTAAGCAACTTAGGGAAACCGAAAGTAGTTGCCTTTAATCAATCAAATGACATTAGGTACTATCTAAACTCCCTAGAGGACACTAAGAAACAAAAGGCAGTTCTAGAAGTAGAAGTTAATTCCTTAAAACAGAAACTGCATAGTTGGACTAGTTCTTCACACATAGTTCAACACTTAGTGAGAGAAAGAAATAATGGGGAGGGATTAGGATACAAAGTGGTTCCACCACCACCTGAGACCTTGATGAACACCAAGTCTAGACCAGTAAACAACAACCCAATCAAGGATCATGTGGTGACCACTCCTCTTGTTACTGATCCAGACACATCATGTTCATCTACTGAATCTGGACAGAAACAAAAGGAGGCCACTTCAAAGGCAAAGGGTAAATTGCCTTGTGTTAATCTGGAAAATGAATTTGAAAAAGTTAACTTAAAGTCAGGGTCAAACAGAGTCAAATCAGAACCCAAAAAGACTTCAAATGTTAATTTTTCACATGCTACAAGTCTCAAAACCAGTTAACCAAAAAGTTGAACAAGTTAAACAAGTTAAATCAGTTAAATTTGTTAAACCAGAGAAAACATCAAACATGCAAGAGTCAAAACCTAAAGTGATTGATGTTACTAAAGTGTCACGCATTTCTCCACAAAGAAAGTCAAACTATAAGGTTGATAGCAGATTGTGCTACAACTGTGGAGAATGTGGACATATTGCTTCCTATTGTCCTTTCTATCAGACACCTAGGAAGAAAGATTGATCTTCAGGACTCTAGACCTAGGTCTTCTAAGAGGAGTTCTCTAACTCCACCTAGAAGATCTAGTGAACCTAAAGTTCAACCTGTAAGCCAGACGACTGTTTATCATAAACAGGCATTGCACAAATCTGGTTTATGGAAAGAGAAGACTACCTGTGTGACTGATACTGATGACAAGAAGGAATCTGAGTTACCCTCACCTTCTAAAGGTCAATGGGTAGAGTTTATGATGTGTGATGCCTCTGGGAAACCCAAGACAGTAAAGGCTTGGGTTCCTAACCTAAACTAATACATTTACTTGATATGTGCAGGGTGTTCGGTATAGCGCTGAGACTAACACGTGGATTATAGACAGCGGAGCATCCAGGCACATGACAGGAAATAGAGCCCTTTTATCAAATGTCAAACAAATAAAAGGAGGGCATGTTTCCTTTGCAGGAAACAAGGGAGGATACATCACAGCACAGGGAGAAGTGGGAAATCAGAAGGTGAAGTTTGATAAGGTGAACTATGTTCAACAACTTCAAAATAACTTGCTTTCTGTTTCCCAAATCTGCGATAAAGGGTTTAAAGTCATCTTCGACAACAACAAGTGTTACGTGCTGAAGAAAGACTATATGATTCCAGAGGATCAAGTTCTGATGACTGCTTCAAGATATAAGGATCTATATGTCTTGGATCTGTCAACAGCTGCTCCAACGGATCAAGAGGTGCAGTGCTTTCTATCAAAAGCTACTGAGAAGGACTCAATCTCCTGGCATAGGAGAATGGGACACATTAGTCAAAGGAAGATGAATCACTTGATTCAGAAGGACTTAGTGAGAGGAGTAAATGTCAAGAACTTCCAACTTCCTGACTTTTGTGTAGCTTGCAAGAAAGGCAAACAGACAAAGAAGTCTCATAAGGAAAAGAAAGTTCATTCAATAGAACTTCCTCTTGAACTTCTTCACATGGATCTGTTTGGTCCAGTCAGTACAAGGAGCATTGCAGGCGATCTGTACTGTTTTGTGGTCACTGATGACTACTCAAGGTTCACTTGGGTAATGTTTCTGAAATCCAAATCAGAAACATTTGAGTCATTCAAGGAATTAGTCACCACTCTGGAATCTCTCTACAAGCTAAAGGTTAGACAAGTACGCTCAGACAACGGGACCGAATTCAAGAATCAATGGATGGAGGCATACTGCAAGGAAAAGGGGATTGTTCATCAATTCACTTCAGCATACACGCCTCAGATGAATGGAGTTGCTGAGAGGAAAATAGGAGCTTGATAGAGACTGCACGGACTATGCTAGCGGACTCGAAACTGCCTATCCAATTCTGGAATGAGGCAGTAGCAAATGCATGTTATACACTGAATCGAGTCCTAATAGTCAAGCGCCACGGAAAGACATGTTATGAGCTACTCCAAAGACGCAAACCGAATTTGGAGTATCTTGAACCTTTTGGCGCGCCATGTACACTTCTGAAGAAGACGCAAGAAGGAAAATTCAGCGAGAAGGCAGATGAAGGAATCTTTCTAGGATACAACATACCGAATAAGCGAGTTTACAATAACTCAACGGGTCTTGTAGAAGTGTGGTGTAATGTCGACGTTCAGAGATATACCACACCACCTACAGGAAAAGGACCCGCCTACTTCTTCGATTATGATGGATTCTTCAAATCCTTCAACATACCTCTCTCTCCCTCGGATGATGAGCTAGCAACTAGGATGATGTATGATATTCTGAATACACCATCTAGCACACAGGGAGAATCATCTACTCAGTCAGGGGGAGTAGTCAACGACAGTGACTCCTCCTCTGAAGATGAAGCTGAAGAAGATGACCAGAACAGTCAGGAGGAACAGGTTCCAGTACCAGCAAGTCCACAAGCATCTACGAGTGATGCACCTTCGACTTCAGAACCTCAAACTCCAACTACCTCAGATGCAGAACCAAATGTTCATAATCTTGGCTCTGAGGTAGCTGTTCCTACTACTCCAGGATCACGACTAAATGTTTATCATCCCCTTGACAATGTCATTGGAGATGTCAGATCAGGAGTACAAACCCGAAATCAGTTGTACTCAGCTGATTACGCCTCGGTTATGGAGAAAGGTTACATTCATGATGGTGCCTATCGATGTTTTGTCTCGCAGGTTGAGCCAAAATATGTCAGTGAAGCACTCAATGATGAGGCGTGGGTGAGTGCCATGCAAGAAGAACTTCTGCAGTTTAAGAAGTTAGGTGTATGGACACTAGTTGATAAACCTAAAGGTGCTAAAGTCATTGGCACTAAATGGGTACTAAAATGCAAGAAGGATGACCAAGGGGTCATTATCAGGAACAAAGCTCGACTGGTGGTTCAAGGTTTTCGCCAAGTCGAGGGAATTGACTACAATGAGGTGTTTGCACCCGTGGCAAGGATGGAAGCTATTCGTATCTTCCTTGCCTATGCATCGTACATGAAGATCAAAGTCTACCAATTAGATGTAAAGAGTGCATTCCTTCATGGAGAAATCAGAGAAACAGTCTACGTGAGTCAACCAGAGGGTTTTGAAGATCCCTATCATCGGGATAGAGTCTACAAGCTTGACAAAGCTTTATATGGGCTTCATCAAGCTCCTCGAGCTTGGTATGAGAAACTCTCAACTCATCTTGTGAAACACGGCTTTCGCAGGGGAGTAATTGACTGTACACTGTTTATTAAGGAAAAGGATGGCGACCTACTGCTTGTACAGATATACGTTGATGACATAATCTTCGGGTCAAAGAACGAAGAGTTATGTAAAGAGTTTGAAGCAGTAATGAAGAAAGAATTTGAGATGAGTGCCATGGGGGAGATGAAGTTCTTTCTCGGGTTACAGGTGGATCAAACACCTAATGGGATCTTTCTACATCAGACCAAGTATGTAGGAGACATTCTCAGTCGCTTTGACATGGAGAATGCTTCTGCTGCTGGGACTCCACTTGCTACTAATCATGATATAGCACCGGATGATAATGGAGATCTAGTAGATGCCACCATGTACCGAGGAATGATCGGATCTCTCATGTATCTCACTGCCTCAAGACCTGATATTATGTATGCTACATGTCTATGCTCAAGATATCAGGCTAAACCAAAGGTCAACCATCTGATTGGGGTCAAGAGGATCTTTCGTTATCTGAAGGGTACACCTACACTTGGACTGTGGTACCCTCATGATGATGACTTTGAGCTTACCGCGTATAGTGACTCGGATTACGGGGGCTGCAAGATGAACTACAAGTCTACATCAGCAGGGTGTCAATTCTTTGGGAGAAGATTAGTTACCTGGCAGTGTAAGAAGCAGACATCGGTTGCCTTGTCAACCTGTGAAGCCGAATATGTTGCTGCTGCAAGTTGCTGTTCTCAAATCATCTGGATTCAACAGCAAATGCGGGATTACGGTTTAAAATTCTCATCTACTCCTATTTTTGTTGATAACTCTGCTGCAATTGCAGTAACTAAAAATCCGGTCCAACATCCTAAGACCAAACACATCGGTATTAAATACCATTTCATAAGGGATTGTTTTGAAAAGAACTTAATTGATGTGGTTAAAATTAATACTGATTTTCAACGCGCTGACCTCTATACTAAAGCTTTTGATAAACCACGTTTTCAATATTTATTAGAGGTCAACGGTGTTAAAAAGAAAAGTGAGGTAATTCCTGATGATGAAAATGTGTAGTCCGATGTCGTGTACTTAAATTTTATTTTTTATTTATTTTGATTTGTTTATTTGATGTTTATTTTATTTAAACTCATGTTCTCTTGCTGTTTATTAAAATCCTAAAATAATTAAACCAGAAATGATTTTAGTATTTTAGGGGGAGAATATGTCAGCAAGATAACATTAAAAAAAAAAAAAAAAAAAAAAAAAAAAAAAAAAAAATGAGGGAGAAGGAGTAGCAAGCTGAAATAAGGTAGATTGTATCTGTGATACCGATTCAATACCTTTGGAAAATGATAGTACACAGGAACGAATCAAGAGGGACTTTAAAATTTAAGTTTTAGTAATATGCAAAAGTTCAAAGTAATAAATCTGTGTAGTCTAAGCAATACTAAAAGGAAAGATGATAGAAAACTGGCAACTCCTAAGGTGACACAAAGAAAGTAGACTTAGAGGCTGCTAGACCATATATGATATGTTGGTAGATTCAACACAATAGACAACTAGACCTGATTGGTGATTTCAAGATAAAACTAAAGTGTTCAACTGACTGTGGGCGTCCATCTTATCACTGGTTAACACAATCAACAATATTCCAATAAGGGGTAATGAGCAATTAAACGCCACAAATGTGTGCGGATGACCATAACTAGAGCAAAGAAAAAAAAATGAAAGACAAATGCAATAAAGCTAATGACTTATGTTGTTGGTGCATTTTGTGCAAAATAAAATAAGCTGCTCTAACAAGGAGATAGGTTATGTGCCTCTCTGCTGTGCGATGGCACTGACCTGAGGATAAGCATAACCTAGATATTCTAGAATTCATTGTTGTTTGCCGCCTCTCTGCTGTGCGATGGCACTGACCTGAGGACAGGCTTCTCTTTGAAAGCTCTAAGAATAGTCTCTTCTTGTAATAATACCCGTAGACCGCTCAAAAGCTCCTGAGGGATGTTGATTACCATATAAGTGTGGGATCCACAAATGTTAGTTGAAATAATTACACCTAAATAAGTCACCAGTCTGTGTCAAAAGTCTGTGTATGGATTTAAGTGGACAAACATACTGACAATCATTGTGGCTACTTTCTCAAAGGTCCAAATCAATGTGAAAACCTAAGAGTTTCAGTATGATTTCCTTATGTTGCTAACGACTCTGGATGAACACCGAGAACTTGAGCATCAAAAGGTTTTATAACAAGTCTCAAATGATTTGAATTACCTGTATGATTCCAAAAATTGAATTGGTCCAGATGTGATCAACCTAAGTTGAAGCTATCTACTCCCGATCCAAATCCCGTAGATATCAATCTCTGGATTTATCTCTCACAAAAAGCCAAAAATATGTCTGATTATGTAATTAGTTTAACTTCTTAAATTAGTTCGTTTGTTTTAAGTTTTAACTTGAGTCAGTGTCGGACTACATCAGGAAAATCAGAAGGAATAAACTCACTAAAAGGGTCATGTCTGAGATGACCATATGTTCTTTGAAAAGTTATATCAGTCACGTCTGAGGTGACAAAGTATTTTTAAAAGGGTCACGTCTGAGGTGACCAAAGTGGTTAAAAGGATCACGTCTGAGGTGATCAAAGTGTTTTCTAGATTAAAAGGATCATGTCTGAGATGATCAATAGTTCATAACGTTAATTAAACTAATATAAAAGAGTTAATGGTAAATTGGGAAAATAGCAGAAAAATTAACTAAGTATGACCCATTCGCACGAATGGACCATACGTATGGTCTAACCATACGAATGAAGTCCATTCGCACGAATGGAACATACGATTAGTCCAATCGGATGCTTAAATGCGAACGAGTGAGTCAGTCGCACGACTGAACTTCAGTCGGACGACTGGAGAAGGGCGACTGACCCAATCGCACGACTGAGTCCCACTCGCACGACTGAAAGGTGCGAATGAACTCAGTCGCACGATTGGAACTTGAGTGGATATAAATAGAGGGGAGTCGGTCGCAGAGACTTCTCATTCGCAAAATTCCCCTAAATCGCATATAGTACCGTTACTCTGCCCAAATTTTCTCTGCCTGATTTTACTTGTTGATTCTGTGATACTAACAGTCGTTCATCATCTTACAGGTAGTGTGAAGTTCTATTCCATCAAAATCAGCAGAATGAAACCCTAATTGATGAATACGACTATAACAGGCGAACCGAGAACTTCAAACCCTAATAACCTATTAAAACTAAGTAATATGTTAAAATTGGTTAAAATAGGTTATTAGGGAAGAGTAGGCGACACTAAAGAACCGGTTAATTGAATGTTAAAACTTGTTCTGCGTAGATTTGATCTTGGGACGACTGAAACGAATGAGACAGACGACTGGTCGTCCGGATGAACTTCAGTCGCACGACTGAAGGGTGCGAATCACTTAATCGCACGACTGAACCATGCGAATGAGACTCAGTCGCACGACTAGTGTAACCGCACAAGAGTTCATGCGCATGAGTCCAGTCGCACACTCAGTCGTGCGTATGAGGTCAATCGCACGTCTGAACCTCAATCGCATGATTCAGTCGCACGACTGTCTTCAGTCGTTCATCCCCAATCGCATGACAGATAATGTTTATTTAAAGTTTAAGTGTTGCTTTATACTCTTAGCCAATGAAACTAACGTTTATGTTATTATGTGTTACAGATGGCGGGTAATTGGAATATGAGCACTAAGCACAACATTTGTGCTCACCTGGACTTGACTTCCAGGAATGCAGCCGACTTTGCTGGCATTATTACTTTCCTTCAGAGATCCAGGATCGCGTATGCTATATCTACTCCCTGCACACCGTACAGATCAGTGCAGCAGGCCTTTTGGGCTGGCGCATCAGTAGACAGATCCACCGAGCCTCACTGCATCAGGAGCTCGATCTTCGGTGAGGCTATCACCGTTTCTGAGGAGGATCTGAGGATAGTACTTCAGTTTGGGGACGATGCTGAGTGTCCCACACGTTTACACCCCCTCACTGTCCGTGGATGCTTCATGAGAGCCAAGTACTCTAGGGACATCAACGCCGGGGTACTCAACAAGAGTAACCTCTGTCCCCAGTTTAAGTACTTGGCCCACGTGCTGCTAAAGTGTATAGCATCACGGAAGGGTGGATTTGATGAGCTCTCGGACCAGATCCAGAACGCTTACGCAGCGTTGGTGCTGAACCATCCGTTCAGCTTCTCCAGGATGATATTCAGCTACTTAGTGGAGAACCTCGAGGGTAAGGGGAAGGAAGGCTTCTGTATGTACCCTAGATTCTTACAGATGATCATTGATCAGAAGCTTCCTTCCCTACCGAAGGAGAAGGAGGATGCTGTTATCCTCGAGGTCATGGACGACACGACTCTCGGCAGGATGAAGGTCTACAGGGGGAAGCAGGTGAAGCCCCCTGTCAGGAGGCTGTTTGGGCATCTGGCCCGGGTTGATTATGTGGCGCCAGCGAAGAGGAAGTGGCGCCACGAGGACAGTGACTCAGACGTGGAGCACATTGCTATACCAGAGTCAGACTCTGATGATGATGATAGTGGCGATGCCGGGGATGACATGCCTGCCCCATCTAGAGGCACAGATACAGAGACTATTCCCCCGGGGTCAGCCACTGCCGGAGAGGTCGCAGAGATGGCCGGCTTCCATCAGGAGTTTGTCGCTGGTGACATGGAGGAGGAGGAGTCAGACGAGGAGCCCCTCACCAGGACTGTGGGAAGCAAAGTCGTTCCCACAGACCACGGGCTGAAGGTGGTCGGTGAGCACCCAAGGGACTCCTCGACGAGAGATACTGACCCCAACTATGTTCCGGGGTCAGGTAGCAGAGTTGCAGGGGGAGCATCTACTTCCTCCGGGACCAGGAGGAAGCGGATGGCTCAACCACATGGGATGAAGAAGAAGAAGCGTCGGTTGACCTTCGTGACTACCACTTCTACCACCACAGCCACCACCACCACCACTACTGACGTTCCACCCATCACCACAGCTACCACAGCCACTACCCCTACTACCACATCCACCACTTTACCCACCACCACTATATCTATCCCATCCATCACCAGACCATTCACCCCCACTTCACCACCATCAGCCCACCGACCCATATTCACCACAGCCACTGCCACCACCACCACATATCAGGCTGGACCATCAGCCCAGCCCTCACAGGTACATGGATTCACTCTACCTCACATTGGGGTAGAGGAGCAGCTCTCAGCGCTTAACCGGATGGTTATGCGTCTGCTTGCTGCTGACGAGGAGAAGGCGGCCCAGATCCGCAGACTGACCGACTTGGCTGCTGCCCAATCTCAGCAATTGGCAGAGCAAGCTCGGGTCATAGACCAGCAGAGAGTTGAGGTGGCCCAACTCCAAGATACTCAGGCTCAGTCCGCCAAACATATTGAGGAGTTGGAGTCGACCAATAAGACGATCATGCTGAGGCTGAAGGGGTCGAAGGATGAGCCCCTGAAGCTAAAGGAGGGTGACGGAGACGACGGAGATGATGATGATGAAGATGAGGATGATGATGAGGGAGATGATGATGATGAGGAGACAGAAGAGGAGAGGACAGAAGGACATGACGATGATGACGAGGCAGAAGGAGGGGATGCGGCTGCATCGGCCTCTGCCTCAGGTCAGGAGCGCAGATCCAAACGTCGACAAGACCAGTCATCCACTACTTCTGCTCCTCCGAGCGACACACCACAGATTCAGGATCAAAGTACTGATTAGATGTTTTATTTGTTTATTTACTTTGTACTTGAATCATGTAATGAAAAACAAATGTATTAAATGTTTATATATATTAAGTTAAGTTAATGTATGTCTGTTTGATTAATTACTAATGATTTATGTGTTGAATGTTTATATCAAACAGATCCAAACTTTCAGAGGGATGAGTTTGACTTCACTCCCCTTCAAATGGTCAAGACTCAGTTAACTATGATTCTTGACCTACAAGGGATAGTAAGACGGTCTGTGAGTTACACCCCTGAAGAAGGGGAGATAATTCATGACCTGTCTGATGAGCAAATAGCTGAAATGTTCAAACTCAATCCTGATGAAATCGTGAAGGATGCTCCAACAGTGGACTCAACCAGTGATGAGGAACTGAACGACATTGATGAGGTTGAGATTGAAGACATCACTGCAGAAGAGTATCCTCAGTACGCTGACGCCGAGGGAAATGTGGTCCCCAATTTGGGTGAATCCCTAGTCAGTGATACCTTTGAGGTACTCAACAAGATGGAGCAAGAAGCAGAAAAGACTGCAGAAACAGCCCAAGCCTCCAATGCAGATGTTGATATTCGTAAGGCTGAATGGGCTGCCTGTTTTGAGGAAGTAAGAGCCCAGCGGGCTGCACCAAAGAGAGATGCCTACACAAAGCTCTACAAAGTCAAGAAACACCATAAGGTGTCAGGCAGGATTATCTCTTGGGCATATTTTGAAGACCTTAACGCGTATGCTGTTAAGAGGGAGCAGGGCATAGAGTACTTCAGGTTCCCACATGATCTGAAGACTCTACCTGGTTTTGAGCTCAACCAGCTGGCTAAACTAAAGCTGCTGTATGCTGACACGAGAAAGATGTCCGGCTGGTTTGAAGCTGCCCTGAGGAAAGAGTACCACACCAGGTGGGTCAACTTCAAACCTCAACAACCTACGAGGTATATCAGACGTTCTGAAGTTGATCCCATAACTGGTAAGCCAAAGATTGTGCTGAAGTGGAGTCCTCCGCGCACTATGTCAAGAATCCCTCTGAGGGAAATGCCACAGGACTTCACTCCCCACTTCAAATGGTGGTACTACGATTGGAGAACAGCTGAAGCGGTCATAGTCCTAAACAGAGAGGGCCAAATGGATACTATCAGGGTGTTCGACCCAATGTGGTTAACCAACTTATCTGCTAATGATGTCTACACATTATATAAGTGGCCACTGTTCTATGACACGCAAGATATTGTACAAGCCCTCCAATTCCAAAACGTCATAAGACTCTGCTTTGCTTTTGAGATACACGCAGGAGTCACTAAAGAGGAGAAGTACAAGAGATATAAGGAGGTTATGCAGAAGACAAGAGAATAGATAGATCTAGGTCCAAGGGGGAGTTTGTTGATACATGTATGTCCCTAGATCATGATTTGTAATGTAATGAACTTGTCTGTCTGATTTTGATGTAATTGTAATAGATTAATGAAATGATATGAATTGGTTGTTACTTGTAATGTTTAATATTTCATTAATGAGTTGTGATTGAATTAATTGGGTTTATGAGTGTTTGAATGAGTGAACATTAAGTTATATTAAATAGAACATTCAAACTTAACTTAATGAAGTTCTCATGCGGATGGCCCATGCGAATGGACCACACGCATGAATAACTTCATACGATTGACTCAATCACACGACAGAACCAGGAGACTGGATCAGTCGTATGATTGACACATAAGATTGACTCAATCGCACGACTGAACACTCAGTCGTGCGGATGAATCAACCGCATGGTTCAATCGCACGACTGAACCATACTTATGGCCCAGTCGCACGATTGACCAATACTAACCTATAAATAGACCCAATTCGTGGGAAAACGTAAGCATTCATCCCATTACGACTCCAGACGTACCCTAGCCGTCCAGAAGCCTCCCAAATCGTTCTCCAAGTTCATAGAACACATCAGATCGGTTCCTAATCGATTTCTGACGTTGAAATCAATTCTTGATTGATTCATCGTGTGTTCTCACTGATTGGATCGCCAATCAAATAGGATTCCGCACTATTTGAGTTGGTTTAACACGCAATCACTAGGTATTTCGTTCAAATACCAGGTCCTAACAGTTAGCCATGTCTTCTTCGGATGGTGTATCTTCCAAAATGTCTTCTTCAATGACTGGTGCTTCTTGTTGTGATCTTTTGCGAATCTTTGATGGAAAAGTCGTTCGGGTTCCGGAAGAGGCGGAACAAGTTCAGAACTAGACGAGTCGGACATACACTAACTCAAGGAAGCATAAACTAACTAAGGCTTAAAATGAATCAGGCAAAAATAACTAAACTAACTAAGGCAAACTACCTAAAAATAAAAATGAAGTTTAAACAAAAATATATTAACAGGTTATATGCAAGATAGTCAAAAATTTAGTTTGTCTTTCAAACTGCTGTGTGTCCCCGGCAACGGCGCCAAAAACTTGATGGGTGCAGATAGTATATATATTTTGATAAAGATTTATTGCACAGACTCAGTTTTAATTGGTTGTTACTAATACTAAACAACACATACAAAAGGCAGTGTACCTGTCGCGAGGTAATATAGTGTTGGTAAGAACCGAGTATCAATCCGTGGACACACCTAGCCTACTCAACAAACTTGATGTTTGACTATCAGATTTGGTTTTTGTTAAAGAAAGTGATAACTTGCATTTGGAAAGATTTTTAGGGTTTAAAAATAAACAATAATAAAAAGAAAGTAAACTAAGATTTGAAGCGTTTGGATTTAAAATCAGGGAATAAAAGTTATCATCCTAATTAGACTCCACTTATGTAATTGTGATGAATTGGTGGTGTGATTTAAAGATATTGATCAATGTAATTATGTTAATGTTTATAAAGATGAGCCGGCGCGATTCTCGTCTATCCTGCTGTCGTAGTGACTTGATCCTGTCAGGCTGAGTTTACTGCTCAGATCAAAGCCCTAGTAATGTAGGTGAATCTCTTGTGTCCTATTTGACATACGATTTCTGAAAACATAATTTAATGTTAAAAAGAGAGTTGATCAGGTTCCTTCCTAACATACCATTAATTTTAGAAAACCGTAACAATTACTGAAGTTTCCGAACTAATAAAAGGGAACCCGCAAATGATCCAAAAGTTAAAGTGATATGATTTCTAATAACCATTTCTAGTTCATTAGCCATAGATTTATGATGAAGACCGGTTTCGCGAATGAAAGTTAATCATACGGTTTTCAACCTTGTATGACAATCACAATCACAAACCATAAAGTTATAACTTCCCGTTCAAATATAGATGTTACCCATCAATAGTTTTCCCAAGACCACCATAACATTAACATAATATTTATCACACCATTAGTTCATCACAAATTACATAAGTTTCATCCGATTAGGATAATAAATAGTGTTTAGCTCATAATGAGCTTTAACACAACAACAGATAACAAAGAAGATAGATAAGTGATCATCGGTGAAATGGAACAATCAAACCGATAATCCACAATGGATGACGTTTAGGTGATCCCAAGCTTCTTCCAAGTGTTGTATGCACCTCTCGAGCCTCCGAATGATCTTGAAGTCTTGATTCCCAAGAGAATTCTGCAGAGTAACTCTCCCACCAAAGCTTGCCAAAAATGGTGAGCTTAGGCTTATATTTATAGGCTTTCCGGAGTGTTTAAGCACGGCCCCGTGCTAGTACAATGCTTACGAAAGTTGGTCGGCTCGTACATGCAGGTTGTGTCGGGCACGACCCCGTGCTAAATGGGGCACGACCTTGTGTTGGAGGTGGGGCACAGCCCCGTGCCTTATGGGGCACGGCCCCGTGTCTACTTGAACAGTACTTTTTGTCCTGTCAGATGTCCAAGCACGGGGGTGTGTTAATTTAGCACGGGGGTGTGTTTCTGGCAAGGCATGGGGGCGTGCTTAATGAGGCACGGCCCCATGCTTGGAGTCCAAAACTCGGATCACTTCAATTTCTTGTTAAATATACTCCTTTTGTCCATCTTGCCCTTTTAAACACCTGAAAACACAGTTTAACACTTTTAAGTACATTTTCATCATTTTAAGGAAGATATTAAGGAATAATTGATGTGCTTTTGATAGGATTTTTATGTATAATTTGGAGTACATCAGAGAGTAGTGATGGAGTTTCTTTCCTTTGGCTTGTGAGAAACCTTGTGTTGCTTCCCCTTCAGGCATGCAACACAGTGGTCATCACTTGTAAACTCTTTTTTGGTATTCCAGTTACTAAATCATTCTTAATTAATTTATTCATATTTTTAAAGTTTACATGGCACATTCTTGTATGCCAGACGAAAGACTCATCACTATTTGATTTAGATAGAAATCATGAAACTTCTCCTGAGGGAGATGTTTCTTGCAAATCCATCTTGTACATGTTCTCTTTCCTGGGGGCTCTAACCAAGATGTGCTCATGAGGAATGACCACCCCGGGCCTGAGAACAATGAACTCATGCTCAATAAAGAGCATGTTATGACTCTGATCACAAAATTAGGATACACTCAGAAGATTGTACCCAAGTTCCTTAACAAAGTTTACCTTCTTAATGTTGAGCTTACCATTTGTGACCTTGCCCCTTCCTATAATGTAACCTCCTGAATCTCCTCCAAAAGCAACTGGTCCTCCATCGATTCTTTCAAACTTTTGGAGTAGTGACCTATTTCATGTCATGTGCCTGGAACAGCCATTGTCAATGATCCATACATTTTTGTTTGTCTTGAGTTGTTCCTGCACAAAAAAGATGATTAGTTACATTTGGAAAACCAAGCCTCATTGGTCTTGGGCTTATCAAAAGAAGTTGAAGACAATGCAACAGTAATTGATCCTATAGTCATGCTAGGAGGATCATTTGTTGATGTTGATGAAGCGCTGTTAGCCACTTGGTCATTCTTTGTCTTCCACACCACCTTTGGAAGCTTAGACTTGACCATCAATACTTTGGAAGTTTTATTGACTTCGGAAGTTTTGATGACTGAACCTTCAAGATATCTTGCTTTCACTATAGCAAAATGTGGCAATCTATTGTCAATGGCCCTTACAAACCAAAGGTGGCAGCACCAGGTGGAAACGATGTCATGTTAGAGAAGGCTGTTGAAGACTACTATGATGAGGACCAGAAGAAGCTGGACATTGACATCAATGCCATGACGGTTCTAATGACTGCTATATCCAACTCCATTATGGTGAGGTTTGAGCATTGCAAGTCAGCCAAAGAACTGTTTGATGCACTTGCTTAGATGTACTCTAGCTCCAATGACTCCAAGAAGGATTCCTTGAAGCAACAGTTCTAGAACTTCACTTATATTACTGGAGAGACCCTCAGTCAGCAATACTTCAGGTATATGGATCTAATTCCCTCCTTGAAGCAACAGTTCTAGAACTTCACTTATATTCTTCTTCATTTTGGAGCTTCGGAAGGAAAAAGATTTTCCTTCCGAAGCTTGCTTCTTCTTCTCAACATTCTTAGAAGTTTCTTTCTTGGTTATGTGGAGAGTACACTTTGGATTGTAATTACAATCCTTAGCAAGATGAGAAGTACTCCCACACATAATACAGTCCATTTTCTTCCTTCTTGGAGTCTTCTTCAGTGAACATTGCTGAACTTGATCACTTTCCTTCTCCGTCTTCATCTTTGAAGATGTTGTGGCAATTCTTTTGGGGATAGAACTACCTTTAGAGCTAGATGTTTTAGGTTGTACAGCAGTGGTGCATAACTGATCAGCCTTCTTCTTGATGATGGGATGATTTGGACATGAATTAGAACTCCTTTTGTTGGAGTTCAAGTTTGTGTCTTCAGCCTTAACCACTTCAAATCCTGCAGAGATGAAGACTTGTTTCTCTGCAGAGTTGAAGGTGGTCTTGATCTCTTGAGCCTTCTTCGACTTTCTCTTCGCTTTCCTGATCAAGTTCTTTCTCCTAGACTTGGTCATCGCAACAGCTTTACTCTCCTCAGAGGCATGGTGACCCTTCTTAGAATACTCTTCTTCACTCTTTTCAGAGTCACTCTTCACCATCTCCTCTTTAATCAAGGAATCTATAAGGGGAAGCTCATCTTCACAAGTTCCACACCTAGGAGATCTTACCGACAAGATTGTGTGTGAAGGAACTATCTCACTTGATCCCAGTCCCTGCTTGTTTTGATAACAAACTTTTGCATGCAAGGATGAAGATATTATGTTCTTGAAGGTCTCTTCTTCAAGAATACATTTTTCTTCCTTGGCTTTGCTGATCACAAGCTTAGCCTGGCATTCGGTCAACTTAGTTATGTGGTCTTTGATCTCAGTCCTGTAGTTTGTGTGCTCATATTTAAGAGTTGAAATGGTTTTATCCAAGTCCTCTATCTTTAGTTTATAATCATTTTTAGCTCTTTTAAAATAAGCTTTTAAGATATTTAAGGACTCAAGATCAGATCTCATTTCTAAGTTATAGGACCTGTATCTATTTACTTTAGCAATACATTTAGAAGTACAAAGATGTTCCAATAAATTGGCTTCAACGTGGTGTGCCATGAGTGCTTGGTTTGGACAAGCATCTTCCACCTAAAAGCTCCAGTCAAAGCCTCCTTCTTCAACATCAACTGCAGCTTGCTGCTCTGGCTTCTTATTCTAGGGAGCTCTATAAATGTAGTTTGGTCTGGCTTGTGTTTGGCCACCATTTGTCCTTGTTGCCTTACACTTCCTTGCAAAGTGTCCCATCTAGTTACAGTTGTAAAACTTTACTTTGCTTTTATCCAGCCCAAACTTTCCACTGGCTACATTGCTTGGAAACTTCCTCCATGTCCTCTTGTAGAACTTCTTGGCTCTGTGAGTGAGAAGAGCCATCTGCTGAACTATCTCCATGTACTCCAGATCATCTGCATGGATACAGTCCAAGTCTTCAAGGGTGAAAAGAAAGTTTCCTATGGTTTCATCAGCAGAGACAAAAGCATGAGAAGAACTTGTCGTCTCTTGGAAAGGACTTCCTTGAGTGTAGCTTTATCTTGGAGTCTCTGGGAAGGTGATGAAATGACCCTTTTGTGAGTTTTCAGGGTAGCATGTAATATGATCTTGTGGTTCAATGCTTTTCCTTTCAACCACATGGAGGGCTAAACTTAGTTGATTGCTAGAGTTACCAGATGAGTTTTGCATGTTCATCTCCATCTGGTATCCACTGAGAATACCATACAACTCTGTAAGAGTAAGAGTCTTAAGGTTCTCAGTCCTCTTGATAACAACACAATAATGTGTCCCTGTTCTCAAGAGTTACTCCAACATCCATTAGAGTATCTATAATCTCAACATACCTGAAGTATTATTGAGTCATGTTCTCACCTACTTTGAAGGTGAAGTTTTCAAACTGCTGCTTTAGGAGATCCTTCTTGTTCTCCTTTGCTTTATTGAACCCCTCATACATGAGCTTCAGTGCTTCCTATAGTTGCTTGGCAGTTTTACACTTCTTGAAGCCTCTATAGATGGAGTTTGGAAGAGCAGTTTGAAGGGCTGTCATGGCTTTTTGATCAGTCTCTATTCTTTTTCTGTCTTCTTAGAATAATCAACCACAGCCTTTGGAATCATACCACCACCAGTAGCAGAAGTGGTGCTTGGTATGTAAGGTCCTTGAACAACAGAGTCTCACATCCTGGAGTCTTGAGACTTGATAAAGTCTTCTGTTGGATCTAGAAAGGCTAGTGCAACCAAAACCAAATCACTTAGACTATTTTGGTGCAACTAATAAAGGACTTCGTGGGGGGGGCACAACAAATGGTGCATGACATTCAGAGCGATAGACTGGATCTCCTATCTACGAATGACTTGTACAAACTTCTCAGCACTACTTCAGGAAAGAACAAGGAATCAGATAAGCATCTTCTGTCCCTGGTGTTGAAGGTTTTGATAAGGAGAAATAAGTGTGGTTTTGGTAGCATCAGCCTAGGGGGAGTTTGTTTGATCTAGGAAGGCTGGTGCAACCAAAACCAAATCACTTAGTATTTTGGTGCAACTAATAAAGGACTTCCGAAACTAAGTGTGGAACTTCCGAAGGAAATGGAGTTCTTCCGAAGACAAGTGCAAGATTATCTTCCGAAAGAAAACTCCAACTTCCGAAGACAAAAATCCCATGTAGTTGACCATACTTTATTCCACTATTCACCTTTATCAGTTATTACAGCTGCCAACTTTAGTTGGTGACAAAAGGTAAGTCATGGACATGTCATGACTACCTTATCTTAGATAATACTTTATCTAAGATACCTTAACTCTAGCATGTAGTAGTATATGCTTTAGTCATAGGTTTCCAACTGGTATCAAAGTAAATCCAGCTGTAGGATCTAGTATATATAGTTTCTCAATGTAACTCATGTAATATGCTTGTAAGAGTCTTGTAATACTTTGAGTTGAGAAGTAATATATACAAGTACCTTGAAAAGTATTTCTTTGTGTTCTTTGCTACATAGTATTTTATTATCAACTCTTAGAAGAGATCCTTCTTCATCATTTGATCCGAGTGTGTTACAAGTGAGTTTGAGAGAAAAACTATGTGTTAAAGTGACAAAAACCGATCCTGCAATTAGTATCAGAGCATTTTAGGCTCTTGATTGTGAGATCTTACCATCCAAATCAACCTGTTATTCACTCCTCCTTACACCACACTCAAAATGGCCCTCAACCAAAAGTCTGAAGTAGAGATTGGGATGATGACGAAAGCACCCATCATCACCCCTAAAAACTTTAGATCATGGAGCAGACGCATGGAAGGATTCATCAGGTATCAAGAGAGCAAAATGTGGCAATCTATTGTCAATGGCCCTTACAAACCAAAGGTGGCAGCACCAGGTGGAAACGATGTCATGTTAGAGAAGGCTGTTGAAGACTACTCTGATGCGGACCAGAAGAAGCTGGACATTGACATCAATGCCATGACGGTTCTAATGACTGCTATATCCAACTCCATTATGGTGAGGTTTGAGCATTGCAAGTCAGCCAAAGAACTGTTTGATGCACTTGCTTAGATGTACTCCAGCTCCAATGACTCCAAGAAGGATTCCTTGAAGCAACAGTTCTAGAACTTCACTTATATTGCTGGAGAGACCCTCAGTCAGCAATACTTCAGGTATATGGATCTAATTCCCTCCTTGAAGCAACAGTTCTAGAACTTCACTTATATTCTTCTTCATTTTGGAGCTTCGGAAGGAAAAAGATTTTCCTTCCGAAGCTTGCTTCTTCTTCTCAACATTCTTTGAAGTTTCTTTCTTGGTTATGTGGAGAGTACTCTTTGGATTGTAATTACAATCCTTAGCAAGATAAGAAGTACTCCCACACATAACACAGTCCATTTTCTTCCTTCTTGGAGTCTTCTTCAGTGAACATTGCTGAACTTGATCACTTTCCTTCTCCGTCTTCATCTTTGAAGATGTTGTGGCAATTCTTTTGGGGATAGAACTACCTTTAGAGCTAGATGGTTTAGGTTGTACAGCAGTGGTGCATAACTGATCAGCCTTCTTCTTGATGATGGGATGATTTGGACATGAATTAGAACTCCTTTTGTTGGAGTTCAAGTTTGTGTCTTCAGCCTTAACCAATTCAAATCCTGCAGAGATGAAGACTTGTTTCTCTGCAGAGTTGAAGGTGGTCTTGATCTCTTGAGCCTTCTTGGACTTTCTCTTCGCTTTCCTGATCAAGTTCTTTCTCCTAGACTTGGTCATCCCAACAGCTTTACTCTCCTCAGAGGCACGGTGACCCTTCTTAGAATACTCTTCTTCACTCTTTTCAGAGTCACTCTTCACCATCTCCTCTTTAATCAAGGAATCTATAAGGGGAAGCTCATCTTCACAAGTTCCATACCTAGGAGATCTTACCGACAAGATTGTGTGTGGAGGAACTATCTCACTTGATCCCAGTCCCTGTTTGTTTTGATAACAAACTTTTGCATGCAAGGATGAAGATATTATGTTCTTGAAGGTCTCTTCTTCAAGAACACATTTTTCTGCCTTGGCTTTGCTGATCACAAGCTTAGCCTGGCATTCGGTCAACTTAGTTATGTGGTCTTTGATCTCAGTCCTGTAGTTTGTGTGCTCATATTTAAGAGTTGAAATGGTTTTATCCAAGTCCTCTATCTTCAGTTTATAATCATTTTCAGCTCTTTTAAAATAAGCTTTTAAGATATTTAAGGACTCAAGATCAGATCTCATTTCTAAGTTATAGGACCTGTATCTATTTACTTTAGCAATACATTCAGAAGTACAAAGATGTTCCAATAAATTGGCTTCAACGTGGTGTGCCATAAGTGCTTGGTTTGGACAAGCATCTTCCACCTAAAAGCTCCAGTCAAAGCCTCCTTCTTCAACAGCAACTGCAGCATGCTGCTCTGGCTTCTTATTCTAGGGAGCTCTATAAATGTAGTTTGGTCTGGCTCTATAAAGCCTCCTATCCACGAATGACTTGTACAAACTTCTCAGCACTACTTCAGGAAAGAACAAGGAATCAGATAAGCATCTTCGTCCCTGGTGTTGAAGGTTTTGATAAGGAGAAATAAGTGTGGTTTTGGTAGCATCAGCCTAGGGGGAGTTTGTTGGATCTAGGACGGCTGGTGCAACCAAAACCAAATCACTTAGTATTTTGGTGCAACTAATAAAGGACTTCCGAAGCTAAGTGTGGAACTTCCGAAGGAAATGGAGTTCTTCCGAAGACAAGTGCAAGATTATCTTCCGAAAGAAAACTCCAACTTCCAAAGACAAAGTATTCTCTTCCTAAGTTCAAGACTTAGAAGAAATCAAGAGGTCAACTTCCAAAGTATGAAGATATGAAGAAGTCCTCAAGCCTTAGAAGAATTAGCCTCTTCCGAAGTATAAGTGGCTTTGAAAAAACTTGTTCTTCTGAAGCCAACTAACCTTCGGAAGCACTTCTATGAACCAGTAGACATAAGTATGGTCTCTCTGACACTCTGCTACAGACCTCTGATATACTGCATGGCGTTTTCTCTAAAACCATGTAGTTGACCATACTTTATTCCACTGTTCACCTTTATCAGTTAGTACAGCTGCCAACTTTAGTTGGTGACAAAAGGTAAGTCATGGACATGTCATGACTACCTTATCTTAGATAATACTTTATCTAAGATACCTTAACTCTAGCATTGTAGTATATGCTTTAGTCATAGGTTTCCAACTGGTATCAAAGTAAATCCAGCTGTAGGATCTAGTATATATAGTTTCTCAATGTAACTCATGTAATATGCTTGTAAGAGTCTTGTAATACTTTGAGTTGAGAAGTAATATATACAAGTACCTTGAAAAGTATTTCTTTGTGTTCTTTGCTACTTAGTATTTTATTATCAACTCTTAGAAGAGATCCTTCTTCATCATCTGATCCGAGTGTGTTACAAGTGAGTTTGAGAAAAAACTATGTGTGTTAAAGTGACAAAAAACCGATCCTGCAATTGGTATCAGAGCATTTTAGGCTCTTGATTGTGAGATCTTACCATCCAAATCAACCTGTTGTTCACTCCTCCTTACACCACACTCAAAATGGCCCTCAACCAAAAGTCTGAAGTAGAGATGGGGATGATGACGAAAGCACCCATCATCACCCCTAAAAACTTTAGATCAAGGAGCAGACGCATGGAAGGATTCATCAGGTATCAAGAGAGCAAAATGTGGCAATCTATTGTCAATGGCCCTAACAAACCAAAGGTGGCAGCACCAGGTGGAAACGATGTCATGTTAGAGAAGGCTGTTGAAGACTACTCTGATGAGGACCAGAAGAAGCTGGACATTGACATCAATGCCATGACGGTTCTAATGACTGCTATATCCAACTCCATTATGGTGAGGTTTGAGCATTGCAAGTCAGCCAAAGAACTGTTTGTTGCACTTGCTTAGATGTACTCCAGCTCCAATGACTCCAAGAAGGATTCCTTGAAGCAACAATTCTAGAACTTCACTTATATTGCTGGAGAGACCCTCAGTCAGCAATATTTCAGGTATATGGATCTAATTCCCTCCTTTTAGTCTGTGGGAATTGCCCTTGAACTAAGAGATCTCACAAGAAAGTTCTTGAGTGCACTCCCAAATGAGTGGATGTTCTACTGTCTCTAACAAGAGGACAGAAAATCTAAACACCCTCACCATGGCTGAACTTTATGGAATCCTTGATGGATACCGTTTAGAGATGGAGAACAAGAGAGGCCATCAGACAAGCAGAACCTTGAGTCTTCTTGCTAGCAATGCTTTAATGGTTGTTGAAGGCTTAGGACCCCCCCCCAACCTTAATAGTACCTGACATACACCCAGCAGCCATCCTATTCTTCTGGGCCATACATTACATTCCCTGAGACTCCAAGGTCTCAACAGGCTCAACAAAGTTCTTTTCATCACAATTGTGCCTTTGTCTCAGGAAATGGGCACTCTAGTGACTATCAGTACTGCTTTGATGATCTAGAGTGTTGCAGCCCAAATGATGTGGAATATGTGGACATAGTCCAACAGATGGCTCTGTTTACCTATAGAGCGAAGAAGTTCTTCAAGAGAACTGGAAGGCAATTTCCCCAGAACCCAACCAACAGAAAATTTGGGTTTGACAAGACTAAGGCCAAATGTTACAACTGTAACCAACTTGGTCACTTTGCTACGGAATGCAAGGCTGCCAAGTCAAATCCGGGAACCCCATAGGCCTCCACACATCCCTCTACACCAAAGGCTACTGGAAAGTCAACTAAGACAGCTACTGTGGCTTAAGAAGTTGACTGGAGCTTCATGGTATAGGATGTGACTCATGCCCAAGCACTCATGGCTAGAATAGATGACAATAAGGTATATGAACATCTCTATACTCCAGCTTGTATTGCTAAGGTTAAGTTAAATCAGGACTATAATGTGGAAATTAAATCCAATATTAAGTCTTTAAATGTTGTAAAATCTGATTTTAAAAGGACTGAATCTGACTATCAAAGGAAAATTAAGGAGTTAGAGAAAACTGTGTCCTTGTTAAAAGAACATACAAACTACAAGACTCAAATCAAGGATTTAATATCCAAATTGTCTAAGGCTCAAGCCCAGCTTGTTACAGCAGAGGCTCAAGCCAAAAAGCATGCTATTTCTGAGCAAAACTTCCAAGCCATTCTTGCATCATCCTCTCACTCAAAACTTTGTTACCAAAAAAAGGTGGGTTGGGAACCAATGAAATTGCTCCACCACATTCTTATGACTCTATTAGACAACCAAGGTATGGTACTGAAAAGCAAGAGGTTCCATCTGTTGACCCACCTTCTCATGAGTCAAAGAGTGATACAACTATGGAGACCATCATAGAGAAAAACCAGGTAATTTTACCCACTCCTACCAGTGATGATCAACCCCTGACCACCAAAGCCAGAAGAAGTAGAGCTAAGGCAGCCAGAAAAACTACCAAGAAAGTGGCTGGGTCCAAGCTGAAGATAGACCAAAAGCAAAAGGGTGTATTCATCTCAACTGGATTCCAGGTGATAGGAAACTCTGATTCAGGAAAGGGGTGTAGTACCAGCACTCCTGTCCTACCAAAGGATTAGAAGTTAAAAGGAAAGATTGTTGATGAAGAAAAGAAGAACAAGAAACAGCAACCCTCAAGTTCCTAGAAGATTAACATTGCATGCATAATGTATGGTCTGCAAAACCACATCGCCAAAGATTGTTACTACAATCCTGCTAGCATACATTATGCAAACAATGTTAAAAGAGAAGGAGTCAGGGAAGTTTTCTCATTTGGACCTTATCAAATGGTTCAAGTGATGAAAAAGGGAAAGCTTGTTTCTGAAGCAAGGTTGCTTTCGGAAGAAAGTCCTTCTTCCGAAGGGAAAATGGCTTTGGAAGATAAAGTTGTCATGACTCAAAAGAACAAAAGCGTCCCTTTGAAACCATCTCAAAAGTAGACCACTTCAGAAGAAAAGGTGGTGAAGGTTTCTTCCGGAAAGAAAGAAGCTTTGGAAGAATGCCAAGCTCACAAGCTTCAACAAGCTCATCTTCTATGATCAACCAAGGGATGGAATGGAAGATCAAGGAAGATATTGCAGCCCAAACCTCTTCTTCAAAGACATCCATTGAACCCACATGCATAAACTTTGGTTCAATTATGTCACTATCATTGGAAGAACCCAAGACCAACAAGGCTTGGGTTTCCAATCAAAACTAATCATCTCATCTTAAGTGATGGGACATCTATATGAAAAGAATAACAATGTATGGATTGTGGATAGTGGATGCTCCAGGCACATGACAGGGAACATATCTCTCCTTCAACAACTCCAACATTTTGATGGAGGTTCTGTCCAGTTTGGAGGTGAGGCCGGAGGATATATTTCTGGCAGAGGAAGTATATCTAATGGAAACATAAAAATTGACAAAGTACACTTTGTCAAAGAGCTTGAACACTACCTGTTAAGTGTTTCTTAGTTTTGTGATCAAAAGCATCAAATACTCTTCATAGAACATGAGTGCTTTATCCTCAAACCCGGGATGACAATTCCTCAGGAATTTGTGCTTATTAGATCTCCTAAGAAAAGGGAAATGTACAAGCTTGATATGAACAATGCTTCCCCACTGGGTGAAGTATTATGCTTTCTTTCCAAAGATGATGGTCATGAGTCAACACTATGGCATAAACGAATGTGTCATGTGAATTTTAAAACAATGAATAAATTGACAAAAAATAACTTGGTACATGGTTTGCATAAAAAGGAACTTTTTTGCAAAGATAACTGTGTTGCATGCCTGAAAGGGAAGCAACACAGGGCATCTCATAAATCCAAAGTTGTTAACTCTATCACCACTACTTTACACTTATTGCACATGGATCTATTTGGTCCCATAAGTATAATGAGCATTGGAAGGAAATCATATTGCCTTGTGATTGTTGATGATTTCACAAGATTTACATGGGTATTCTTTTCAAGAACTAGAGATGAAACTACTGAAACTTTAAAATATTTTATTCGTAAAATAGAAAATCAAGTTTATCACAAGGTCAAAATAATTAGAAGTGATCAAGGGATTGAGTTTAGGAATCAAGTTCTTGACTCATTTTGTAACTCAAAAGGGATTGCCAGACAATATAGTGCTCCTAGAACTCCTCAACAAAATGGTGTTGCAGAGAGGAAGAACAGGACACTTATTGAGGCTACTCGGACCATGTTAGCTGATTCAAAGCTACCTCTAACATTCTGGGCAGAGGCAGGCAGCACTGCATGCTATGTGCAGAACAGGGTTCTTATAGTTAAGCCACGTGGAAAAACCCCTTATGAGCTATGGAACAAGAGGCCACCATTCATTGGTTTTCTAAGGTCTTTTGGCAGCAGGTGTACCATACTTAACACAAAGGACAATTTGGCAAAATTTGTTGAAAAGTCGGATGATGCTATCTTTGTTGGATATTCCTCTAACTCTAAAGCTTATAGAGTTTATAACATTACAAATCAACAATTCGAGGAATCTTTCAAAATTGTTGTTAATGAGCACACTCCTTGTGTTAGGGGGAATGGCCCTGATCATATCTTTGATTTAGAATTGTTTCCAAACTATTCTAAACCCTCTTGTGAGAATGTTTCAGCTGGAATAGGTACTCAAAGTGACTCTGATGAAGACCAACTGTTTGAGCTACCTAGACCTATTCCAAGTTCTCCAAGAGCTGCAGCAAATCAAGCTTCTACTATTGGCAGATCTAATAGCATGACTATCTCAAGGGATAGTGGAGCTTCAACCAGTGATTCACCTGTTGACCCTCAAACCTCATCAAGTGACACTGCACAACACCAAGCTGATGGAAGTAGCATCTTGAAGGAACAGGCAACTGTTAATGCTACTTCACAGCCAACAAATGATGATGATATTTCTCATTCATTCAATCAGTCCTCATTGAATGAGTTTGAAACAGCAGCTGGCCCCAGTGTTCAAGCTCCTTAGCAAAATATGTCCAATCTTGATCTATCTTTGCAATTAGAGGTAATTCCTAGACTTAGGATTCACAACACTCATCCAGCTGAGAACATCATAGAGGAAGTCTCTGAAGGTGTGAGAACAAGAAGATTAACTCACAATGGGAATGTCTGCTTGTACTCATGCTTTTTATCCCAGATGGAAGGATCATCTCATGGCAATGCAAGAAGCAATCTTGTGTTTTTACATCTACAGCTGAAGCTAAATACATTGATGTTTCTAGTTGTTGTGCTCAGCTGCTATGGATTCAGAACCAGATGATAGACTATGGATTCAACTTCATGAGTACTCCTATCCATATTGATAACAATAGTGCTATCTCCGTTACTGAAAATCCGGTGCAGTGCAGCACTCCAAGACAAAGCATGATATCAGGTAGCATTTCATTAGAGATATTCATGAGAAAAATCTAAATAAACTAATCAAAGTTGACTCAAATGAACAATATGCTGACTTGTTCACCAAAGCCTTTGATGAACAAAGATTTAAGTATTGCATTATAGCTATTGAGATGATAAATATTGATTAGTCTATCTCATTTGAAAACTTTTTTAATGTGTAAAGTTTTGTGTCTAAACAATCTAAGCCCTATTACAAAAAGTCCCTCTCTGAAATTTCACTAATTATAAATTCTTCCAAAGAGGAATTAACCCTCGGAAGATGTTTTACATATCTTCCGAAGCAAAATTCCTCCCGCAAAATCTTCTTTCGGAAGAGTTTTTAGTTTCGGAAGAAGCGATTGATTACATATAAGATCTACTTCCGAGGCTTATCAGATTCTCCATTCGGAAAGCAATTTTTACTCTCGGAAGTAAGAACTTTACCTTCGGTAGTAAAATTTCCATCGGAAGAAGATTACCTTTGGAAAGGCTTTATACTCTAGAAGAAAGATTTTACTGTGTAACGGAAATCTTTGGGGCCCCACTCTGTAAAAAGTAAAGATTTTGTTAATGATGTCGGATTATTTAAATGGACTAAACCTTACCGCCCTTGTCACATCATACATCAAAACATCCTGTCACCTTATCCAAACACCCAAAACCGCCATTTCACCCATTTAAATAACCTCGACTTATCACTTTCATCTTTTTACCAAATTTTCTGCCCTAAAAGCTTCCTTCGTCTCCAATTTACCTAATCCGAACTCATCTCACTACAACTTTCTCACAATAGCACTTAACCCTCAGCACAACCAAGTCGCACTCCTTGATTCCTCCAGGGATGCTGACTTCTCAGATATCATTTCCTTTCTCACCCAATCTACCTATTACACCGCTCTGACTATTAACCCTACCGTTTACTCAAACCATATGGCTAAATTCTGGGGCAACGGTCGGATTGATACCCTAAATGGGGTTAGGGTAATAAGGTCGAGAATTTATGGCTAGGAGTTGATCATTACTGAACAACTCATCAGGGAGCATCTGGAGCTTCACGATGAAGGCTCTCCTACTGAATTTCCCAAATCAGACCTAGACAACACCTATACAACTGGAAGTTCCTACTTCATGTTGTCCTCCATTGTTTGTCTAATAAGTCTGGGGGATGGGATCAAATCCCGTATGAACTAGGATGCCTAGTTCATGGGTTGGTGAAGAGCCTCCGCTTCAGTTACTCAAGATTTGTGCTGCTTAACCTTATGGGAAACCTCCAAAGGACACATTCTATATGTATCCCAGGTTCATTCAGCATATTAGCAACTGTGAGCTGGACCGGAGTCAGCTTGTCTGTGCAGCTGCTCTCCCAGTCCCTCAAATGAGGCCAACCATATTCAAAGTCTTGAAGAAAGTGTCCACCAACTACACTAGAAGACATACTGAGCTGCTTCCAGGTATAATTAAGCCAATGGCTCCTGGTGACATCCCTGTTAACCCCACAGGTGATGAATCCACACCAGCAACTACCCTCACTTTGCTAAATCTACCTTTTCACCCCATCACTATCACATACCAAAGACGCCTCAAACAAACCCTTGTTCAATCTACTCTGATTGAACAAGCTCCTCCTATTCAATCCAAAAACACTAGAGTGGAACAATAGGCTCCCACTCAGTCTGAGGTCTCCCCATCCTTCACAATTAACTTCAATATGGGTATTGAGTCTCCTCACTCTCAAACTCATAAGCCCAAAACCCAAGCTGTAAACCCTCAGGGTGAGTCTTTATACTCCCCTGAGCAGCCAAAAAGGGATAGCCCCACCATAGGCTCAATGCCAATAGACATTGACAAATGTCCTGGGTCATTAGGCTTAACCTCTATATCCTTTACTTACCTATTGATAGGAACTAATGAGGAGATTATGTCTCTTCACGGAAATGAAGTTAATCCACAACACCCTCTCAAGGATCAACAGAGCCTAGAGAGGACCTCTTATCTCTAGCCCCCATCAGCAAGCCTTAACTGAGGTGAGTCCCACTGATGTGGAGGGGACTCATGTAGATTCAGCTGCCACTACTGAAGGAGCCTCATTGGACCTTCAGGATAGTGGTACATCACTGAGACTAAATCTACAGCAACCATGCCATTTGATGACTCTGAAGGAGACATCACTAGGCAAGGGAAACTAGGGTGCCAAGAAACCAAATCTGGTGGTGAGGATGAGCATACTAGGTATGTTACCTCATCTCCCCATGATTCTTCAGAAGAAGATGAGGGAAGACTACAACTCACCATTCAAGACCTACTTTCTAAAGTCTCAATCCTTGAATCTAAGGTTAGGACTTTAGAGGATAGGTCTGCCACTCAACAACTTGAGATTGAAACTCTTAAGGCCAAACTAGCTAAGAAATAGATTGAGAGGTCTGTTAGGCATGTACCAGTTCAGGTCTCATTGACCTCTTCCTCTAGCTCATCAAGCTCTCAGGATGATGCTACCAAAAACGAGGAGAGTGTTCAGGGACAAAGACATAAGGAACCACAGAGTCAAGCTCTTACTACCTTATCTTCAAGATACCCCAGTCAACAAGCTTCAGTTTTTCATGAGCCTCCTCAAGTTGTTATTCAAATGGACCAAAGGATGCTCCAATATCTCAACAGGTTCTTCAACAAGTTCATGATGGAATCTTTTATTGAATAGCCAAGTCCTGATATGTCTGTGATATACTTTGGAGCTCAAGAGCTTCAAAGGTTGAATGCACCCTCTACTACTGTCCAAGAAGTTGGTCAACCTAAGGTCCAAGTGGAACCTCAGATTGATTTCAAAGGGGAAACAAGGACTGATGGCCCAGCAACTAAAATAGTTGGGACAGAGAGTGCATTCTCACAGACTTTCGAAGCACAAGTCAAAGCCTCGGAAGAACCATTTCAAACTTCCAAAGCTGAGACTGAAGCTGCGGATGGACTATTTTCTCTATCCGATGATCTAGAAGTCACAGATACAATCCTAGTACTTGCATCTGATGTCAATAGGGAGGATTTTCTCACCCAACCCCTTGCTCAAACATCATCTCTAACTCCAGCTCCCATTAGCACCACTCAACCTGAAACTTCCATTCAAGAACCTCCAAAGTCTAGCACTTCCGAAGATGTCAAAGGAAAGAGGAAGATGACTGAGGAAAAGCTTTAGGAGGAAGCAAGGTTAGAAAAGCTTAAAGGAAAGTAGACTCCCAACTGGGAAGCTGCTAGCTGCAAGTAGCAAAGCGGCTGCAGCCAACCAGGAGGCTATCAACAACAAGAGGAGAGTGGACATCATTGACAGGCTTGTCAAGCTGGGAGCTGTTAATGAAGATGTACTCCTGCTACCATTAGAGAAGTTAGTAGAGTTAGAAAAGGAAACTTTGCTGCAGATTCAGCAAAAGGAAGAATCAGCAAGATTGGCCTTGGAGGAAGAGAAAGAGAAAAAGAAAAGAGAGGCTGACCAGCAGTTAAGGAGGGAAAGGATAACTTTCCTAACCTCCAAGGGTTTCTCTCAAGAAGAACTATCTCCACATGACAATGATACAATCTTATGGCTCTTCAACAAAGAGCAAGATCAAATGAAGAAGGAGAGAAAGGAAACTGCAAAGGAGAAACTGAGGATGAAGAAGAAGAAGGAAGAAGAAGCAGGACTCGCCGCTACCAGGAAGATAGGTGATAAATCCTAGATGAAAGACTATCTCCGGAATCATGGCATCTCTGGTAGGCAGGTGGGTCCAATGTCTGAGAAGACTCTCCAGCGATATGTCAGTGACATAAAGGTTGACATTTGCTCAGGGAAAAGGAAGGAGATGTATAGAAGGGGACAGGGGATAATCTTCGAACCAACTACTCAACCTCAACCTCAAACCCAACCATAACCTGAACCAATCCCTTTTCCATTCCCCATTAAAACTGAACAAACCTTTGAGCCTTACACCCTTGAACCTACACCATCATCCATACCTACTTCCTCCCCTCAACCACCTAAACTACCCATCCTCAAACCCAAAACACTTCCCAGAACCCAAACACCACTACCTACCCAACAACCTCTCAAACCATCTCCTCAGCCATCCAAACGTCTCTCCTTAGAGGAGTTTAAGGAGATCAAGACGAAGCTCATCAACTGTACAACCTTGAGCGATATCTCTTGTTAGGAGGAGTCTATCAAACTGACCTATGTTGATGGCTCCTCATGTTCCCTCACTAGAGATCCATTCTTTGATCTGCTTGAGGAACATTGGACCAAGCCACAATACTATTTGACCTCAACTCAGATTTACTGAATAAAGAAGAGAAAAAGTTAAGGAGAAGGCTGGTGACTCTGCTAGATACAAAGAAAGGGGACAAAGTGCCAAGTCAACCCTTTATGCCTAGAAAGAAGATTATTCAGTGGAGGTTCGAAGACTCTTCTCACAACTTTGTTGTGGAAAGAGAGAGTGGAGAACTAAATAGGCTAAATGCCTCATCTCTACTACACTTAAGCAGATTTGACATTGCTGAGTTAGCAGAGAAGCCAATCTCCAACCCCTCCAACTCTGAGATTGGTGCTCACATCAGAAATCATCTAAGCAGTCTTCATCTGGCCGAGCTAACTGCTAGGACAATGATTCTAGAAGAGTTAAAACTGAGGGAGGAGGAGGAAAGGAAAGGATCAGAAACCAAAGGCAAAGCCTTTCTTCAAATGGTTAAAGGTCCTGAACTTGAATCCATAGTTAGATGGGAATATGAATACAACTCCCGTCAACTAACTCTCTTCGGGGGGCACAACAAAGGGTTCATGAAATTCAGAGTGATAGACTGGATCTCCTATCCATACATGACTTGTACAAACTTCTCAGCACTACTTCAGGAAAGAACAAGGAATCAGATAAGCATCTTCTGTCCCTGGTGTTGAAGGTTTTGATAAGGAGAAATAAGTGAGGTTTTGGTAGCATCAGCCTAGGGGGAGTTTGTTGGATCTAGAAAGGCTGGTGCAACCAAAACCAAATCACTTAGACTATTATGGTGCAACTAATAAAGGGCTTCCGAAGCTAATTGTGGAACTTTCGAAGGAAATGGAGTTCTTCCGAAGACAAGTGCAAGATTATCTTCCGAAAGAAAACTCCAACTTTCGAAGACAAAGTATTCTCTTCCTAAGTTCAAGACTTAGAAGAAATCAAGAGGTCAACTTCCAAAGTATGAAGATATGAAGAAGTCCTCAAGCCTTAGAAGAATTAGCCTCTTCCGAAGTATAAGTGGCTTTGAAAGAACTTGTTCTTCCGAAGCCAACTAACCTTCGGAAGACACTTCTATGAACCAGTAGACATAAGTATGGTCTCTCTGACACTCTGCTACAGACCTCTGATATATTGCATGGCATTTTCTCTAAAGCCATGTAGTTGACCATACTTTATTCCACTGTTCACCTTTATCAGTTAGTACAGTTGCCAACTTTAGTCGGTGACAAAAGGTAAGTCATGGACATGTCATGACTACCTTATCTTAGATAATAAGATACCTTAACTCTAGCATTGGAGTATATGCTTTAGTCATAGGTTTCCAGGTGGTATCAAAGTATATCTGGCTGTAGGATCTAGTATATATAGTTTCTCAATGTAACTCATGTAATATGCTTGTAAGAGTCTTGTAATACTTTGAGTTTAGATGTAATATATACAAGTACCTTGAAAATTATTTCTTTGTGTTCTTTGCTACTTAGTATATTATAACTCATAGAAGGAATTCTGCTTCATCATCTGATCGAGTGTGTTACAAGTGAGTTTGAGAGAAAAACTAAGTGTTAAAGTGACAAAAAACCGATCCTGCACCTTCCATTCTTTGACACCAAGTATCAAAGTCTTCAGGAGTGATCAGTGGAGACTTTGTCATAGTTCCAATTTCCATATCAGCTTTAGTAATAGCTACCATTTGAGTTGTTAAGTATTTTTTGTGTGTGAGGGATCGTAAGATGGTGAGATCTTATATCAAGAGCCTGGAATGCTCTGTTACCAAATGCAGGACCGTTAGAAGGTATTCACTTAAACACAACAACACAACAACACAATGAGGAGAGTACTTTAGAACACTTAACAGATCAAATAGGGAACTGGTAACTTATATGAAAGATGCTAAGAACACAAGTAAATATCTGAGATAGAACAAGATAGCAAACAACACAAGTGTATGGTTTTCAAGAATGCTGTATATTGCTTCTCAAGTTCTTTTACACGGGTTTTGATTGTGAAGGATAAAATGAAGATTCCTTATGAACTGTTTCATAAAAGGAAGCCATTGATTGATTTCTTTTGTCCATTCAGATGTTCATGTACCTTCCTAAACACTCATGCACGAAAGACGAAATTTGGAGCTGTGTCAGATGAATGTTACTTCGTTGGTAACTCATCTTCTCAGAAAGCTTATCGGGTGTACAACAAGAGAACATGTATAGTGTAGGAGTCATTCTATGTCAACTGGCAGAAATCTAATTCTTTAGATGCCAGAACAGAACCTGTATGGTTCTTTGACTCGAATATTATTTTCAACTCCTTCAATCTTCCTGTTTTTGACGATGATGCGTCCTTCTCCAATGTTCAAACGAACATTATTCGTCCAGATCCTTTACCTCAAGTTCTTACCAATTTATCATCTGACCATCCAACCTCAGTTGACCTTCCATCTTCATCTTCATTTGACATTCCACCCCCACCCGTTTCGACATTTATTCCTTCAACACCAACCTCTACTCATCTCAAAACTTTTCCATCATCTATAACCTAACTCACCACCACCTTCTTCTAAATTATCTACACCAATCGCAGTCAATCAGCCCACCTCAATCCAATCACCATTACTTTTACCACTGATTTTAAATCATTGAAAGATCATCCTCATGATAACATCATTGGATCCATATGAATGGTGTTTAGGACGCGGAGACAATCTGGTTTGATAAACGTATGCTTATTCTCTTGTTCATATCCCAGATTGTTCCAATGAATGTTCATGCAGCTTTTCAGGATCCTTGCTGTGTTGAGTCCATGCAATTGGAACTTCAACAATTTTAGAAACTTAAAATGGGGATGCTTGTTGATCTTCCTCCAACACATAAGCCCAATTGGCACAAAATGGGTGTTCAAGAACAAACCCGATAATCGTTGGACATTGTGGTAATGGAGTAAGTCCATGTTGGTGGTTCAAGGATTTTCTCAAGAAGAAGGGATTGATTACACAGAAGCCTTTGCTCCCGTAGCTTGCCTCAAAGCAATCCGGAGTTTTCTTGCTCATGCTGCTCACAAGCAATTCAAAGTCTATCAGATGGATGTCAAATGTGCCTTTCTTTATGGAGACATTGATGAAGAGATATATGTGTGTCAACCACCGAGGTTTGAGGATCCAGACTATCCTGATAAAGTATACATACTTGATAAATCTCTTTATGGTTTACATCAAGATCCTCGCATCTGGTATGAGACTCTAACACAATATCTTCTGAGCAATGGTTTTTCTCGTGGCAATATTGATATGACTTTATTCAAGAAAGAAGTGGATGGTGAGATGTTAATCGTGCAAGTCTATGTTGACGACATTAATTTTGGCTCCACAAATCCTAAGCTTTGCAGGGAATTCGAGGAGGTCATGAGAAGTCGATTTGAAATGAGCATGATGGGGGAGATATGCTTTTTCCTTGGTTTGCAAGTTGAACAAAAGCCTAAAGGAATACTTATTCATCAAGAAAAGTATGTTAAAGAAATTCCTAAAAAAATTCAAGATGGAGGACGCTTCTTCTAAGTTAACCCTATTCACTGCACAAACATGCCTTACTCCAAATGAAAATGGGAAATCTGTTTATCCTCATCTTTACAGATCAATGATTGGTCCCCTAATGTATCTTACAGCCAGTCGTCAAGACATCACTTTTGCTGTGGGATATTGTGCTCGATACCAAGCTAACCCTAAGGAGTCTCATGAGAAGGCAGTCAAACAAATTTTTCATTATCTAAAAGGCTCTTCTCGTCTGGGTCTTTGATATCCTTATGGTGGAAATTTTGATTTGCATGCTTATTCTAACAGTGATTCTAATGGTTGTAGGTTGAATAGAAAATCAGTCACCGAAGGTTATCAATATCTAGAGAACTGTCTGGTATCATGGCAGAGCAAGAAACAAACTACTATGTCTCTTTCCACGGGGGAGGCAGAGTATATTGCTGCTTCTAGTTGTTGTTCTCAAGTGTTGTGGATACAACATCAGATGATTTACTGTGGAATCAAATTTCTCCACACTCCGTTATTATGTGATAATGAAGCAGCCATTGGAATCGCAAAGAATCCAATTCATCATTCTCTCACCAAGCACATTGAGACAAGGATTCATGCAATCCAAGATGCTCAAGAAAAGGGTTTTATTGATATTATTCCTATTGACCAAAAAAATCAAAAGGCTGATCTTTTCTCTAAAACATTCGATAAACCTTGTTTTTATGAACTGATCTCCATGTTAGGACTGATATCTTTTTCAAAACACGTTTTCTTAATTGTCTCATGTAAATATTGCACATAATCATTTCTTGTCCTTGTTCTTTCTTTCTTTTAATTTTTAAGCTTCACAGTCTTTCATTATATATATATATATATATATATATATATATATATATATATATAATGGGAAATTTCTCTTATCTTGCTGATTCGTAGAAATTTCCGGGAGAATAACACAAGTTTATATGTCTTTCTTGCAAAATAAAGATTTTTTTGCTTGAAAGATTTGAAGAAGGTCAACAGTATTGTGTTGGGATATGCATGATAGGCTCAGCCAGAATACGAAGTAGACAGTGATCTTGTGGCTAAATTAATAGGATAAGAAACTAATTGACTTGGATTATCCCCTTGACATTTTGGCCTTGACAAAATTACATGTCCATGTTCAAAATGGATTAAGAGCGTAATGTCTCTGTTTTGATATTTGTTAAAGAAAATCCCATGTTCCCCTTCCCTGTTTACTCAATAGTGCTACTTGCTAGCTCTATTTGTGTCAAAGAATATCCATTCTGTATACTATTACGTGCTTATCCTCTCTGCTATGTGTGAACATTGACATGGAGTGATGTTCTCCTCTGTTATACGGAAGTATAGACCTGGAGCTCTCATCAGCACGTTCTGATGATCTTCTTTGTTATACGTAAGTATAGACCTGAAACTCTTATCAGTTAAGATCAAATGATCGTCTCCTTTGTTATACGTGAGTATAGACCTGGAGCTCTTATCATTTGAAAATAATAAGGTCTGTGCTTATATGAATTGATATTTGTTGTACTCTCCATTGAAAAATCAAGCAGAGTTAATCATATTGTTCAATACATCATGAGGACAGGTTGAGATTCTTTGCCAAATGTCTGTGGGGACCGAGTCACTTAGGTCTTCTCTAAACTAACCGCAAAAACATGATAATGGAAGCCGAAGTTTACTCATTGAAAAGAAGAAGGCATGGGTTTAAAAGGACAGTATATCTGTGACATCCGGTAAATTTCCGTTACCAAACTCCGTTAGTTACGTTAAGTCTTGCATACACGTGTCGTAAGCACACACTAGTTGTCGTTTAACGTTGGTGACCTAATAATAATTAATAATGTTAAACTAATGATAATCTAATTGACAATGTGATTATGGTATTATGTTTATGTGTTTGCATGTTTTAAATGTTAATTAGGAAATTAATCGCGTAACGTGGAAACGTGCCTATTTATTCGTATGTCTTGTGTTTTTATAAAGATAAAATATATAATGGTTATGATTAGTTATTATCTTTATATTAATAAGTTAAAAACACTTTACAAAGGGTTTAAAGCCTAGTTTTTATAAAATACCAAATTACAAGGGTTTAAAGGGTAAATATGGGAAATTAAATTAAACAAAACAAAAACCCTAGCCCTTCACCCCAAATCGGTCGCAACCATCACTCTCAACCCACTCCCATTGCGAATTCGACCAAGAATAAGCCTCAAAGCCTCGGATTTGTTTGATTTCAAGGGTTACTACACGTTGGAATCACCAAATACAAGTTATCACACGTTTGAAGGTTAGATTTTACAAGTTTTTGTGGGTTTCTTGTTAGGGCCGAACCCTAATTCGTGAATGATTGTTCATGGGGTCGAAATTGATGTTGTTTGATGATGTTAATATGTTAGTTGGATTGTATACATGTAGTTTAACGTTGATTATGCACGAATGATGCGTTTTAATGGACTGATCATGAACTTTGATGCTAAGCAAACCCTAATTCGAAATTGGTGAGATTATGTATGATTGATGATTGTTTGTTGAATGTATGATGATTAGTAGGTTGTATGAATGCTAGGATGCATTGATCTTGCAAGAAATTGATGAATTGAAGTTGGTGTTCATAAGTTACTAATAATAGTAACTTTATTTCCATGACATGATGATCTAATGATGAATTGAAGTTGTTGATGTGTTCATGATGATAATTAGATGCTAGATTGTTGATATGAATGCTAGAAATCTTGTAATGGATGTTGTTGTTCATATCTTGACAAAAGTGGAAACTTTTGTTCATGATGATTAGTGGATTATGATTATTAGGTATTGTTGATCATGTCTAGATGTTGTTATGAGCTTGAGATGGTATAATTGTGATGACTCCATGAATACATTGAGTGTTTGATAGATGTTGGAATATACTTTCCCAAAAGGGAAACTTTATTTGCACAAAGTTTGAAAGATGATAGTTTGAACATGTTTGGGATATTAGGAGCATGTTAGTATGTTCATGGATGAATTCTAATGTGTTAGAACATGTTAATTTAGTTGTATGGAATGTTTGGATAATCATGGGTGATGTTTGGACTTTGATGATCATGTATGATATTGATGTTGGTTAGTAGTTATGTTGATACATGTATGTCCCTAGATCATGATTTGTAATGTAATGAACTTGTCTGTCTGATTATGATGTAATTGTATCGATTAATGAAATGATATAAATTGTTTGTTACTTGTGATGTTTAATATTTCATTAATGAGTCGTGATTGAAATGATTGGGTTTATGAATGTTTGAATGAGTGCACATTATGTTATATTAAATAAAACATTCAAACTTAACTTAATGAAGTTCTCATGCGAATGGCCCATGCGAATGGACCACACGCATGAATAACTTCATACGATTGACTAAATCGCACGACTGAACCAGGAGACTGGATCAGTCGTATGATTGACACATAAGATTGACTCAATCGCACGACTGAACACTCAGTCGTGCGGATGAATCAACCGCATGGTTCAATCGCACGACTGAACCATACTTATGGCCCAGTCGCACAATTGAACAATACTAACCTATAAATAGACCCAATTCGTGGGAAAACGTAAGCATTCATCCCATTACGATTCCAGACGTACCCTAGCCGTCCAGAAGCCTCCCAAATCGTTCTCCAAGTTCATAGAACACATCAGATCGGTTCCTAATCGATTTCTGACGTTGATTTCAATTCTTGATTGATTCATCGTGTGTTCTCACTGATTGGATCGCCAATCAAATAGGATTCCGCACTATTTGAGTTGGTTTAACACGCAATCACTCGGTATTTCGTTCAAATACCAGGTCCTAACAAGTGGTATCAGAGCTTTGGCTCTTGATTTCGTGTTGATTCAATCAAGATTGCATAAAAGTTTGTGTTTTTTGCACAAAAAACGCAATCTTTAGCATCAAAAGTGATCTTGGACGTTCCCTGCTCATCGAAGTTCAGTTTCTACGGACTTAGACGATTTGGACTTGCAAAATTTCGAATTTTTTACGGCTGAAACCCGTCAAACCTAGAAATTTTCGCAAAACAGCAGCTTCAGTCGCACGAGTGACCCATTCGCACGACTGGGCTCCATTCGCAGTGCTCATTCGCACGACTGGACCTAGTCGCACCCTCATTCGGCCGACTGAACCGTTCGTTCGCATAGCTCATACGCACCAGATTCATTCGCACGACTGAACCATTCGCCCTGTTCAGTCGCACGGTTGAACCAATCGCAGAGTTCATACGCACGATAAGACCATTCGCATCCTTCAGTCGCATCAGTTAAAGTTGATTTGATTAGATTCTAAGTTTATTAACCATGGAAGATCAGATGTCAGCCTTTACTGCTGGGAAGGACTCAAGAATTCAGAACCTGCTGCTGCTTGAGAGTGAGGTGGGTAATCACAATAAACCACCAAAGCTCTTGACTTTAGATGAGTTTCCCCACTGGAAACAACGTTTTGAGATCTACCTCAATGGAGTAGATCCTAATCTGTGGGAAGCTATCGAGGTTGGGTATAGTACACCGGTGGGAGCAGATGGGGTAAAATTAACGTTAAGTGGGATGACTGACGCACAGAAAGTAAAGTATAATGCAGAGAAAAGGGTTTATGCGTTGATAACTCAGTCGATCCCCAAAGACATATTCCACCAGTACTCAGAGAACAAGCAGTCCAAGAAACTGTGGGATGAGTTAGAGAAAAGATATGATGGGAATGCATCATTAAAGGCAATCAAGGCAAAGGAGTTAAAGAAGGAATTCGATAACTTCTCATCGATTGGTAACGAGAGTTTAGATGAAGTCATAGACAGATTCTACCACTTGATGAGCGAGTTGCATACACATGGAGTGGAAACAACTATGGAAGAGAAAGTAAGCAACTTCGCAGATGGATTGCCTGATAAGTGGGCTTCATTCGTGTCTAATCTTAGACAGAATGGAATGCTTGTAAAGCTAGATATAAATGACTTTATTCTCAAGCTGCGTGAAGAAGCACTAAGGATGAAGTATAGAGCACAGAAGTCTTCGTATACACAAAACCCAGCTTTATACAATGCCACGCCTCAAGCTAAGACATCTGGAGCACCTCTCCAGACAGCATTTGTGTCTAGCTCGTCAGGTCATTCACATGCTTCTCCTTCTGGATCAGACACGTCAGGGTCGTCATGTACCCATTATATTGGATCAGAAGCAAGTGCTACCAAATTGAAGACCGAGAACCTCGGTAATGTGACCGTAGAAGTAGCACGAGAGCATATGGATCTTCTCGCCGCAGTAGTTCATTCATATGATGGACTTGTGGCTGGGAAGATTGGAAACTGTCATTTGGCAGATGAAGACTACGAGCAGGTAGATGAAATGGAGCTTGAAAGAATGGATATAATGTGGGCCTTAGCTAGCGCTGTCCGAAGGGCGAAAAAGTTTGTTAAGAAGACAGGACAAAATTTGATAGCTACTAAGGATACCACATTTGGTTTTGACAAGAGCAAAGTGACCTGCTTCAACTGTGGAGAAAAGGGCACTTTAAGAGGGAATGTGTCAAGCCAAAGAAGACGGGTAATGGGAACCCGTTCTCATCCTTTACTCGCCAAGACAAGCAAGCCTCTAGTTCTACTTCATCAAACAAGGACCCAAAGCCTTGACTGCTCATGATGATGAAGGACAGGACTGGAGCTTTAGATTTGTCTCCCCAGAATCTAACATTGCCAGTGTTGAAGATATTGATGATGATTCTGCGAGTGAAGGTGATTTGGCAGTTGAAATAGCGATGTCACACAGTGAAGAAACAACTGCAGCTGAGGTCAGTCACAAAACAAAGGAGGAGACTTCCACGTCAGAAACAGAAAAGTCAGAATCACCAGAACCAGAGACATCTGATGCTGCGTTGATGGCTAACTCTTCTGAAACAACACAGGTAAGTACAACTGACCAAATGTTTAATAATCATGCTTGTTCTAACTGTGATATGTTTAGGAATAGCATTGATGAAAAATTTGCTAGGTTATTAGATCACAATGATAACTTAGTAAAGGATTTACAACTATGCACTGAGGCCAATAGAGTTCTAAAACAAAATGAGCATAGTTATAAAGAAAAGATAGACCTATTGACTAAACAACTTAGGGAAACCGAGAAGTAGTTGCCTTTAATCAAGCAAATGACATTAGGTACTATCTAAACTCCCTAGAGGACACTAAGAAGCAAAAGGCTGTGCTAGAAGTAGAGGTTAATTCCTTAAAACAGAAACTGCTTAGTTGGACTAGTTCTTCACACATAGTTCAACACTTAGTGAGAGAAAGAAATAATGGGGAGGGATTAGGATACAAAGTGGTTCCACCACCACCTGAAACCTTGATGAACACCAAGTCTAAACCAGTAAACAACAACCAATCAAGGATCATGTGGTGACCACTCCTCTTGTTACTGATCCAGACACATCATGTTCATCTACTGAATCTGGACAGAAACAAAAGGAGGCCACTTCAAAGGCAAAGGGTAAATTGCCTTGTGTTAATCTGGAAAATGAATTTGAAAAAGTTAACTTAAAGTCAGGGTCAAACAGAGTCAAATCAGAACCCAAAAAGACTTCAAACGTTAATTTTTCACATGCTACAAGTCAAAAACCAGTTAACCAAAAAGTGGAACAAGTTAAACAGGTTAATACAGTTAAATTTGTTAAACCAGAAAAAAACGTCAAACATGCAAGAGTCAAAACCTAAACTGATTGATGTTCCTAAAGTGTCACGCATTTCTCCACAAAGAAAGTCTACTTATAAAGTTGATAGCAGATTGTGCTACAACTGTGGAGAATGTGGACATATTGCTTCCTATTGTCCTTTCTATCAGACACCTAGGAAGAAGATTGATCTTCAGGACTCTAGACCTAGGTCTTCTAAGAGGAGTTCTCAAACTCCACCTAGAAGATCTAATGAACCTAAAGTCCAACCTGTAAGCCAGACGATTGTTTATCATAAACAGGCATTGCACAAATCTGGCTTATGGAAAGAGAAGTCATCCTGTGTGTCTGATACTGATGACAAGAAGGAATCTGAGTTACCCTCACCTTCTAAAGGTCAATGGGTAGAGTTTATGATGTGTGATGCCTCTGGGAAACCCAAGACAGTAAAGGCTTGGGTTCCTAACCTAAACTAATACATTTACTTGATATGTGCAGGGTGTTCGGTATAGCGCTGAGACTAACACGTGGATTATAGACAGCGGAGCATCCAGGCACATGACAGGAAATAGAGCCCTTTTATCAAATGTCAAACAAATAAAAGGAGGGCATGTTTCCTTTGCAGGAAACAAGGGAGGATACATCACAGCACAGGGAGAAGTGGGAAATCAGAAAGTTAAGTTTGATAAGGTGAACTACGTTCAAATACCAGGTCCTAACAAGTGGTATCAGAAAGTTAAGTTTAATTTGATTTGTCTATTTGATTTTAATTTTATTTAAACTCATGTTCTCTTGCTGTTTATTAAAATCCTAAAATAATTAAACCAGAAATGATTTTAGTATTTTAGGGGGAGAATATGTCAGCAAGTTAACATTAAAAAAAAAAAAAAAAAAAAAAAAATGTGAGGGAGAAGGAGTAGCGAGCTGAAATAAGGTAGATTGTGTCTGCGATACCGATTCAATACCTTTGGAAAATGATAGTACACAGGATCAAATCAAGAGGGACTTTAGAATTTAAGTTTTAGTAATATGCAAAAGTTCAAAGTAATAAATCTGTGTAGTCTAAGCAATACTAAAAGAAAGATGATAGAAAACTGGCAACTCCTAAGGTGACACAAAGAAAGTAGACTTAGAGGTTGCTAGACCATATATGATATGTTGGTAGATTCAACACAATAGACAAATAGACCGGATTGGTGATTTCAAGATAAAACTAAAGTGTTCAACTGACTATGGGCTTCCATCTTATCACTGGTTAACACAATCAACAATATTCCAATAAGGTGTAATGAGCAATAAACGCCACAAATGTGTGCGGATGACCATAACTAGAGCAAAGCAAGAAAAAAAATGAAAGACAAATGCAATAAGCTAATGCATACAAATGAATGGTAAACGCATGTAAGCAAAAATAAAAAAATAATCATACTAACAAGGAGATTCTTGTGTGTGCCTGATTGTGCAAAATAAAGATAATCTGCTCTAACAAGGAGATAGGTGTGTGCCTCTCTGCTGTGCGATGGCACGACCTGAGGATAAGCATAACCTAGATATCTAGAATTCATTGTTGTTTGCCGCCTCTCTGCTGTGCGATGGCACGACTGAGGACAGGCTTCTCTTTGAAAGCTCTAAGAATAGTCTCTTCTTGTAATAATACCCGGTAGACCGCTCAAAAGCTCCTGAGGAATGTTGATTACCATATGAGTATGGGATCCACAATGTTAGTTGAAATAATTAAACCTAAATTAGTCACCACTCTGTGTCAAAAGTCTGTGTATGGATTTAAGTGGACAAACATACTGACAATCATTGTGGCTACATTCTCAAAGGTTCAAATCAATGTGAAAATCTAAGAGTTTCAGTATGATTTCCTATGTTGCTAACGACTCTGGATGAACACCGAGAACTTGAGCATCAAAAGGTTTAATAACTAGTCCCAAATGATTTGAACTGCCTGTATGATTCCAAAATTGAATTGGTCCAGGTGTGATCAATCTAAGTTGAAGCTATCTACTCCCGAACCAAATCCCGTAGATATCAATCTCTGGATTTATCTCTCACAAAAAGCCAAAAATATGTCTGATTATGTAATTAGTTTAAATTCTTAAATTAGTTAGTCGTTTTAAGTTTTAATTTGAGTCAAGTGTCGGGCTACATCAGGAAAATCAGAGGGAATAAACTCACTAAAAGGGTCATGTCTGAGATGACCATATGTGCTTTGAAAGGTTATATCAGTCACGTCTGAGGTGATAAGTGTTTTTAAAAGGGTCACGTCTGAGGTGACCAAAGTGGTTTAAAAGGATCACGTCTGAGGTGATCAGAGTGTTTTCAAGATAAAAGGATCATGTCTGAGATGATCAAAAGTTCATAACGTTAATTTAATTAATATAAAAGAGTTTAAAGGTAAAATGGTAAAAATAGCAGAAAAATTAACTAAGTATGACCCATTCGCACGAATGGACCATACGTATGGACTAACCATACGAATGAAGTCCATTCGCACGAATGAACTATGAGTATGGACCATCCAACCGAATGGATCATACGATTAGTCCAATCGGAGGCTTAAGTGCGAACGAGTGAGTCAGTCGCACGACTGAACTTCAGTCGGACGACTGGAGAAGGGCGACTGACCCAATCGCACGACTGAGTCCCACTCGCACGACTGAAAGGTGCGAATGAACTCAGTCGCACGATTGGATCTAGGGTTGATATAAATAGAGGTGGAGTCGGTCGCAGAGACTCATCACCCTCAAATCGCCCCTAAATCGCACATCCTACCGTTACTCTGCCAAAATTTGATTTGCCTTAGTTTTTTCATTGATTGTGTGTTACTGACGTTCGCTAATCATCGTACAGGTATTTTGAAGTCTTCTTCCATCAAAAACAGAAAGATTGGAACCCTAAATGGGCTAACCCGACTGTGAATTGCGAACCGAGACTTTCAAACCCTAATAACCTATTAAAACTAAGCAAGATGTTAAAATTAAGTAAAAAAGGTTGTTAGTAAACATAATGCGACACTAAAGAACCGGTTAATTGAGCTATAAGTCTTAGTCTGCATAGATTCGAACGTTGGACGACTGAACACCTGAGACAGACGACTGGTCGTCCGGATGAACTTCAGTCGCACGACTGAAGGGAGCGATTCACTTAACCGCACGACTGAACTATGCGAATGAGACTCAGTCGCACGACTGGTGTAACCGCACAAGAGTACATGCGCATGAGTCCAGTCGCACACTCAGTCGTGCGCATGAAGTCAATCGCACGTCTGAACCTCAATCGCACGATTCAGTCGCACGACTGTCTTCAGTCGTACAACCTCAATCGCATGACAGATAGTTTTCATTCAAAGTCTAAGTGTTGCATTATACTCTTAGCCAACGAAACTAACGTTTATATTATTATGTGTTACAGATGGCGAGTCGATGGAATATGAGCACCAAGCACAACATATGTGCTCACCTGGACTTGACATCCAGGAATGCAGCTGACTTCACAGGCATTATTACATTTCTACAGAGATCCAGGATGGATCGCTCATGCTATATCCACTCCTTGCACACCATACAGATCAGTGCAGCAGGCCTTCTGGGAAGGCGCATCTGTAGATAGATCCACCGAGCCTCATTGCATCAGGAGCTCGATTTTTGGTGAGGCTATCACTGTATCTGAGGAGGATCTGAGGATAGTTCTACAGTTTGGGGACGATGCTGAGTGTCCCACTCGTCTACACCCCCTCACGGTCAGAGGATGTTTCATGAAAGCCAAGTACTCTGGGGACATCAATGCCGGGGTACTCAACAAGAGTAACCTCTGTCCCCAGTTTAAGTACCTTGCGCACGTGCTGCTGAAGTGTATTGCATCCAGGAAGGGAGGTTTTGACGAGCTCTCCGACCAGATCCAGAACGCATATGCTGCGTTGGTGCTGAACCACCCGTTCAGCTTCTCCAAGATGATATTCACCTACTTGTGGAGAACCTCGAGGGGAAAGGGAAGGAAGGCTTCTGTATGTACCCCAGATTTCTACAGATGATCATTGACCAGAAGCTTCCCTCCCTGCCGAAGGAGAAGGAGGACGTGTTGTTCTTGAGGTTATGGACGACACTACACTCGGCAGGATGAAGGTATACAGGGGGAAGCAGGTGAAGCCCCCTGTCAGGAGGTTGTTTGGGCATCTGGCCCGTGCTGATTATGTGGCGCCAGCCAAGAGGAAGTGGCGCCACGAGGACAGTGACTCGGATGTTGAGCATATTGCTATACCAGAGACTGACTCTGATGATGATGATAGCGGCGATGCCGGGGATGACATGCCTGCCCCATCTAGAGGCACAGATTAAGACGTTATTCCCCGGGGTCAGCCACTGCCGGAGAGGTCGCAGAGATGGCCGGTTTCCATCAAGAGTTTGTTACTGGTGGTGATATAGAGGAGGAGGAGTCTGATGAGGAGCCCCTCACCAGGACTGTGGGAAGTAAAGTAGTTCCCACAGACCACGGGCTTAGGGTGGTTGGTGAACACCCTAGGGACTCCTCGGAGAGAGACACTGACCCGAACTATGTTCCGGGGTCAGTAAGCAGAGCTGCAGGGGGAGCATCTACTTCCTCCGGGACTAGGAGGAAGCGGATGGCTCAACCCCATGGATTGAAGAAGAAGAAGCGTCGCTTGACCTTCGTGACTACTACTTCCAGCACCACAGCTACCACTACCACCACACTGACATACCACCCATCACCACAGCCACCACAGCCACTACTCCCACTACCACATCCACCACCTTACCTACCACCACTGTAGCTATCCCATCCATCACCAGATCATTCACTCCTACTTCACCAGCATCAGCCCACACCGACCCATATTCTCCACTGCCACTGCCACCACCACCACACATCATGCTGGACCTTCAGCCCAGCCCTCACATGCTCATGGATTCACTCTACCTCACATCGGGGGGGTAGAGGAGCAGCTCTCAGCGCTAAACCGTATGGTGATGCGTCTGCTTGCTGCGGACGAGGAGAAGGCGGCGCAGATCCGCCAGCTGACCGACCTGACTGCTGCCCAGTCTCAGCAACTGGCAGAGCAGGCTCGGGTGATAGACCAGCAGAGAGTCGAGGTGTCCCAACTCCAAGACATGCAGGCTCAGTCCGTCAAACGTATAGAGGAGTTGGAGACGACCAACAAGACTATTATGCTGAGGTTGAAGGGGTCGAAGGATGAGCCCCTGAAGCTAAAGGAAAGGTGACGGGGATGATGGAGATGACGATGATGAAGATGAGGATGATGATGAGGAAGATGATGATGATGAGGAGACTGAAGAAGACAGGACAGAAGGACGTGATGATGATGACGAGGCAGAAGGAGGGGATGCGGCTGCATCGGCCTCTGCTTCAGGTCAAGAGCGGAGATCTAAGCATCGACAAGACCAGTCATCCACTACTTCTGCTCCTCCGAGCGACACGCCACAGATTCAAGACAAAAGTACTGATTAGATGTTTATGTATTTATTATTTGTACTTGAATCATGTAATGAAAACAATGTAAATGTATAAAAAGTGTATTAAATGTTTATATATTAAGTTAATATAAGTCTGTTTGATTAATTACTAATGATTTATGTGTTGAATGTTTATATCAAACAGATCCAAACTTTCAAAGGGATGAGTTTGACTTTGCTCCCCTTCAAATGGTCAAGACTCAATTAACCATGATTCTTGACCTACAAGGGATAGTGAGACGGTCTGTGAGTTATACCCCTGAAGAAGGGGAGATAATTCATGACCTGTCTGATGAGCAACTGGCAGAAATGTTCAGACTCAATCCCGATGAAATAGTGAAGGACGCTCCAACAGTTGACTCAACCAGTGATGAGGAACTGAATGACATTGATGAAGTTGAGGTTGAAGACATTACTGCAGAAGAGTATCCTCAGTATGCTGACGCCGAGGGAAATGTGGTCCCCAATCTGGGTGAATCCCTAGTCAGTGATACTTTTGAGGTACTAGACAAGATGGAGCAGGAAACAGAAAAGACTGAAGGAACAGCCCAAGCCTCAAATGCAGACGTAGATATTCGCAAGGCTGAGTGGGCTGCCTGTTTTGAAGAAGTAAGAGCCCAGCGTGCTGCACCAAAGAGAGATGCCTACACCAAGCTCTACAGAGTCAAGAAACACCATAAGGTGTCAGGCAGGATTATCTCATGGGCTTATTTTGAAGACCTTAACGCTTATGCAGTTTAAGAGGGAGCAGGGCATAGAGTACTTCAGGTTCCCACATGATCTGAAGACTCTACCTGGTTTTGAGCTCAACCAGCTCGCTAAACTAAAGCTGCTATATGCTGACCCAAGAAAGATGTCAGGCTGGTTTGAGGCTGCCCTGAGGAAAGAGTACCACACCAGGTGGGTCAACTTCAAACCTCAACAACCTACGAGGTATATCAGACGTTCTAAAGTTGATCCCATAACTGGTAAGCCCAAGATAGTGCTGAAGTGGAGTCCCCCGAGAACAATGTCGAGAATCCCTCTCAGGGAAATGCCACAGGACTTCACTCCCCACTTCAAATGGTGGTACTATGATTGGAGAACCGCTAAAGCTGTCATAGTGTTGAATAAAGAGGGCCAAATGGATACTATCAGGGTATTCGACCCAATGTGGCTAACCAACTTGTCTGCTAATGATGTCACATTATACAAGTGGCCACTATTCTATGACACGCAAGATATTGTACAAGCCCTCCAATTCCAAAATGTCATAAGACTCTGCTTTGCGTTTGAGATACACGCAGGAGTCACTAAAGAGAAGAAGTACAGAAAGTACAAGGAGGTGATGCAGAAGACAAGAGAATAGATAGGCTAGGTCCAAGGGGGAGTTTGTTGATACATGTATGTCCCTAGATCATGATTTGTAATGTAATGAACTTGTCTGTCTGATTATGATGTAATTGTATCGATTAATGAAATGATATAAATTGTTTGTTACTTGTGATGTTTAATATTTCATTAATGAGTCGTGATTGAATTGATTGGGTTTATGAATGTTTGAATGAGTGCACATTATGTTATATTAAATAAAACATTCAAACTTAACTTAATGAAGTTCTCATGCGAATGGCCCATGCGAATGGACCACACGCATGAATAACTTCATACGATTGACTAAATCGCACGACTGAACCAGGAGACTGGATCAGTCGTATGATTGACACATAAGATTGACTCAATCGCACGACTGAACACTCAGTCGTGCGGATGAATCAACCGCATGGTTCAATCGCACGACTGAACCATACTTATGGCCCAGTCGCACAATTGAACAATACTAACCTATAAATAGACCCAATTCATGGGAAAACGTAAGCATTCATCCCATTACGATTCCAGACGTACCCTAGCCGTCCAGAAGCCTCCCAAATCGTTCTCCAAGTTCATAGAACACATCAGATCGGTTCCTAATCGATTTCTGACGTTGATTTCAATTCTTGATTGATTCATCGTGTGTTCTCACTGATTGGATCGCCAATCAAATAGGATTCCGCACTATTTGAGTTGGTTTAACACGCAATCACTCGGTATTTCGTTCAAATACCAGGTCCTAACAAGTTAAGACATCATGTTAGGGACTGGATATTGATTGTTGTGATGTATGTTTAATGCAATGAACATGGTTAATGAATGTGAATGTGATCATCATACACGCGTGCGAATCTGAGGACCCTACTTAGTAGGATTGGCAGGGTTTAAGGTGTGAAGTCGTGAGTGGCTTCACATGGCATGTGGTGCGTGATTTGATCTTTGTGTGGCATGTTAAATATGTTATAACTAGTGTACATGTTAATGTTCTAGATTCGCATGACTTCTATGATACTTGTTGTATGATGATCTAAGTGATACACCTGGATAATGTAGAATACATATGAACCATTTGAATGTTAAACATGTATGATATATGTGTATGATTGCTTGAATGGTTTACAACACATAAAGTCACCAACGGGTCAAACGGGTCAACTGAGTCAAACGTATTTATTTTCTGGAACCTTGAGTCTTTGGTTGTAGTGTGCTTAGGGTTTCACATGTTCTCTGTTTGCACATACTCATATACTTATATGATCTAGGTAACCTATGAAGGTTGTTTGTCCACTCTGTCTGTCAACTAAAACTCTAAGTATCTATTACGCATATCAGGTGAGTTCATGCCCCACTCTTTACTTAATCTCTTTTGGGGGAGATAGCATACTGGTAAACTACAAACGCTTTATATATACTCAAGTTGTGCATAATATTAATATAGTGCTGATATCCTGGAAAAGTCCTCACACTTTTGAATTGTTAATATTGAATAGCGGGGAAATTTGGGTAGTACTACTGGGTCTGACGAGCCCTACCTGTGTGACTTGAGGTTACTTATATGATCTAGGTAACCTCTGAAGGTTGTCTGTCCACTCTGTCTGTCAAGTAAAACTCTAAGTATCTATTACGCATATCAGGTGAGTTCATGCCCCACTCTTTACTTAATCTCTTTTGGGGGAGATAGAATACTGGTAAACTACAAACGCTTTATATATACTCAAGTTGTGCATAATATTAATATAGTGTTGATATCCTGGAAAAGTCCTCACACTTTCGAATTGTTAATATTGAATAGCGGGGAAATTTGGGTAGTACTACTGGGTGTGACGAGCCCCACCTGTGTGACTCGAGGTCAACCGGGTGCAATTTGTCCTATTGAACATTGTCACGACCTGTTAAGTCATGACAGGAGGCAACAACGTAACACAGTCAGCTTCAATTACGAAATCACTATGAGTTAATATTTATTGTTAATGGACTAGCTATCTGTTACAATGCACTACTTTTATATCTCTACTATTAAACTGCTTCTTGAACTCACCAACCTTTGTGTTGACATTTTAGTATGCTATTCTCAGGTCATTAAATTGCTTGCCTTTAGGAGCACCACACGGATTCACCTTGCATTCTAAGATTTGGTCTTCAAGACATCTTTATTGTTTTTAATGGTTAATGTTTACTCATTTGGTTTGGCGCATGTTTTGCCATAGTACGCATTTATATTCTTTGGGTTATTTTACAAAATGCTTCTGCACAGTTTTCAAGTTTAAAATTTGGTTGATTTTATTTTAATAGTGGCATATAGAGTCGTTCTGAGTAACTATTGACTGTGATCCTGGTTTGTTCACACGCCTTGCGGTAAAACTCCGCACGTGGAATTTGAGGGTGTGACAGATTGGTATCAGAGCCTTTGGTTATAGGGAACTAGGTTTCATACACAATAGACTATAACCGCACACAGTTAGTTAGTTACATGTGCCTTATTTTCATCTACTGTATACTCATTGGCATACACGTCACACTATCTGCAGCATGGCATCGTCAACGAGAGCTCCGGGTAAGCGACCTGCACCACCTGCACGATCTGAGTCCCCACCTCCCGCACCTGTACCCGACAAGGGACTCGACTGGCCCCGTCTAGCTTATCCTCGAGGGGAGATTGATTGGGATCAATCTTTTGCATCGATGAAGCGTGACCCCCCACGAGACTGGAGTTTCTAGCCCAAGTTTGGTAATCACATAATATATAGGGAACCGTACCTGACCCGAGACCCAGGACTAGGAGCAACGCTGATCAACCAATGCCTCACTCCCGCGGACGGTGCAGTCCAATGAGCAACTGATTGCTGCACTAGTGGCAGCACTGGATACTGAGCAGCAACGAGTCAGGCGACTCACGAGTGATGTTTGTACACTGCAGCACGAGGTGTACAAACTACCACATCAGGTGGATGAACTCGAGGAGCACCACGGGAAGACCCTAAACGGGTGTTACCACATGGAAGATGGGATCATAGCACTTAGAGGACGTGTGGCTGCTCATGAACAGAGGGATGCAGTAGCTGATAACAGGATTGCTACCTTGGAAGCCCAGGCTGGCGGCGCTTCAGATTGCTATAGCTCCTGCACCTGCAGTAGACCCTGAGGATAAGGATCCGAGGAGAGGAACCCGAGGAGAGGAAACCGGTGGAGAGGAGGATGACATAGTAATGGGTCAGATGTTGTCAATTGACTTTCTTTATATATGACTTGGACTACGTAGTGTTTTCTTTTTGAAAACCCATGTGGGAAGGGTTGTTTCCCCACCCGAACGACAAACTTAATTTTGACATTGATGAATACATGGTGACTCATTTACAATTATTTACTTTGGTTTCATTTTTGTTATGAATGTTGTGGTTGTTGATTGATTATTTCTTTATTGTTTACTGTACTTCAATGAGATAAATGTGTTTGATGTTACTCATTATTGTAGTTGTGAATGTAAAGCGAAAAATGGTGGACGCCCGTGGACGTGGGCGTGGGCGCGGACGTGGACGTGGCGCCGAAGACCATGGCGGTGGTGCCGTAAACATGACCCCTTCTGAAATAGCTGCCCTGATTCAGGCAGCGGTGGTTGCTGCCCAGGCGGGACAGCCAGCAGGTAAACAATGATTAAAAGTTAAACCAAATATCCTGAGTAACCGCATAGGCTGTCTGATCAATATTGTTGTGTTAAAGCAGGACCACCGGCGTGTACTTATAAGTCCTTTATGGACTGTAAGCCACACACCTATAGCGGTACTGAAGGTGCTGTAGGACTAGTACGATGGTTTGAGAAGACGAAGTCCGTATTCTCCAAATGCAATTGCCCACCTGCTGATCAGGGAAATATGCCACCTGGACCCTGGAAGGTGCCGCTCTATCCTGGTGGAATGTGCAAGTCCAGATGCTAGGGCAAGCGATGGCAAATGGACTGCCATGGGCTGAATTCAAAGCAATGATAACTGAGGAGTACTGTCCTCGCAATGAAGTGCAGAAGCTAGAGATGGAGTTCTGGCAACTGAAGATGCAGGGCTCGGAAATCAAGGCCTACACCACCAGAACCCATGAACTAGCAACCCTATGCCCGGGAATGGTGAATGAAATGCATAAGAAGGTTGAGCATTACATACGGGGATTAGTACCCGAAATTCAAAGTATGCTAACTGCTTCCAACCCAACCACAATTCAGCAAGCCATCCAGTTAGCTCATAAGCTAACTGACCAAGCAGTGGAACAAGGATGTCTACCCAAGCGGGGCGCTGTGGCGAGCGTGCCCGACAACAAGAGAAAGTGGTATAGTGCCAACAACACCAAATCATCATCATCTTCTAGCGGTCAACCCCAACCTCAACAGCAACAACAGCCAGTCCAGCAACAACGGAGGTTCGACAATAACCGTAACTTCAACCAAACGGCTGCAAATAATCAAGGACCCAGCGGTTATGGTGGTAGACATCCGAAGTGCACTCGGTGTATTTATCATCATGTGGGAAGGTGTGATAACTTCAAGTGTCAACGCTGTGGTAAGATTGGACACGCTGCAAAGGATTGTCGTGGTGAGCTGGTAAGGAGGCCACAACAACCTCAGGAAACTCCCAAAGGTTGTTTTGAATGTGGGAAAGAAGGGAAATACAGGCGAAATTGCCTAAGGAGAAATAGTAATGGCAACAACGGCAATGGTCACAACAACAACAACGGTAATAACAACAACGGTGGCAATGGTAATGGTAATGGCGGTAACAAAGATGGAGCCAAAGGGAGAGCCTTCGTCATTGGCTCAGGTGAGGCTCTAAATGATCCCACAACTGTTACTGGTAGGTTCTCTGTTAATGGTTGTTTTTGCTACGGTACTATTCGATACTGGAGCCGATAGGAGTTTCGTGTCCTTAAAGTTTTGTAGTCTTTTAAGTGATATACCCTCTGCTTTAGAATCTAAATACACCGTAGAATTGGCCGACGGTAAACAGATCCATGTAACGCATATCCTTAAGGATTGTAAGATAGAGCTTGCCGATCATACTTTCGCTATAGATCTTATGCCTGTTACACTTGGGAGTTTTGATGTTGTGATAGGCATGGATTGGCTCTCTAGCAAGCAAGCGGAAGTTATATGTCATGAGAAGATCATACGAATTCCTGTTGGTGACAAAATCCTTACAGTCAGAGGTGATAGGAGTGGTGCTGTGATAGGCATCATCTCATACATGAAAGCCCAAAAGTTACTACGAAAGGGTCGTGTGGCTATTCTAGCACTCGTAACCGATAAGCAAGCGGAAGAAAGGAGAATGGAGGATATTCCCATAGTGCGCAACTTTCCAGAGGTGTTTCCAGAGGATCTTCCTGGATTACCACCTCACTGCCAAGTGGAATTCCAAATCGAGTTGACTCCCGACGCAGCCCCGATTGCTAGGGCACCTTATCAGTTAGCACCGAACGAACTACAAGAGTTGTCATCACAACTTCAGGAGCTTTTAGATAAGGGCTTTATTCGACCTAGCATATCACCTTGGGGAGCCCCTGTCCTTTTTGTTAAGAAGAAGGATGGCACATTCCGGATGTGTATCGATTATAGGGAGTTAAACAAAGTAACAGTCAAGAACCGATACCATTTACCTCGTATCGACGACTTGTTTGATCAGCTCCAGGGATCAAGTTATTATTCGAAGATTGACTTGAGATCCGGTTATCATCAACTCAGAGTCCGAGAAGAAGACATTTCTAAAACTGCGTTTCGTACTCGTTACGGTCATTATGAGTTCTTGGTCATGCCTTTTGGGTTGACTAATGCACCTGCTGTGTTCATGGACCTCATAAACCAAATTCTCTAAGTGTGACTTTTGGATACGAGAAGTGCAATTTTTAGGTCATATTGTTAATGAGAAAGGGATACATGTTGATTCTGCCAAAATTGAGGCGATAAAAAATTGGACCACACCCAAAACGCCGAGTGAGATAAGACAATTTCTGGGATTGGCAGGTTATTATCGACGATTCATAGAGGGATTCTCTAAGATCGCACAACCTCTCACAGCCTTGACTCACAAAGGAACGACATACAAATGGGGTGAGAGTCAAGAATCGGCTTTTCAATTGTTAAAACAAAAACTCTGTACTGCCCCGATATTAACACTGCCAGAGAGAACGGATGATTTCGTGGTGTATTGTGTTACATCCATTCAAGGATTGGGTTGTGTCTTGATGCAACGAGAAAAGGTGATAGCCTACGCCTCTAGACAATTAAAGGTTCATGAGAAGAACTATACCACCCATGACTTAGAATTAGGTGCGGTGGTTTTTGCCTTAAAGATTTGGAGACATTACTTGTACGGTACCAAGTGCACTATCTACACCGATCACAAGAGTCTTCAACATATCTTCGAGCAAAAGGAGTTGAATATGAGGCAACGACGTTGGGTGGAACTACTAAACGACTATGATTGCGCTATTAAGTACCATCCGGGAAAGACGAACGTAGTTGCCGATGCTTTAAGCCGGAAGGAATCAACTAAACCCAGACGGGTGCGAGCTTTAAAGCTTACTATCAGTACTCAACTGCCCGAACAAGTTAAGGAGGCACAGATAGAAGCCTTAAAAGCAGAAAATGTTGGTTCTGAGTCGTTGAGGGGAATGGATAAACAACTGGTGGTGAAGGAGGATGGAATTCGGTATTTCATGGATAGACTTTGGGTGCCTGCCTATGGAAATCTGAGAGATTTAGTTATTAGTGAGGCACACAAATCTAAGTATTCTATACATCTTGGATCTGACAAGATGTATCATGACCTAAAGGCGCACTACTGGTGGCCTAACATGAAAGCGGATGTAGCTACGTATGTGAGCAAGTGTTTGACCTGCTCGAAAGTAAAGGTGGAATACCAAAAACCATCCGGACTGTTGCAACAACCCGAGATACCAATGTGGAAATGGGAACAAATCTCCATGGATTTTATTACCAAGTTACCCCGGACTAATACTGGTTGTGACACGATATGGGTTATTGTGGATCGATTGACAAAGTCTGCTCACTTTCTTGCAATTAAGGAAACTGACAAGATGGAGAAATTAACCCGACTGTACCTTAAGGAGATCGTTTCGAGACACGGTGTACCGATCTCAATTATTTCTGACCACGACGCTCGTTTCACGTCACACTTCTGGCAGTCATTGCAGAAATCTTTGGGTACATGTTTAGATATGAGTACTGCTTATCATCCACAGAGAGATGGCCAGAGTGAGCGTACCATACAGACGTTGGAGGATATGCTACATCCTTGTGTGATTGACTTCGGGAATAACGGGAAATTCACCTGCCATTGGTGGATTTTTCTTATAACAACAGTTATCATACTAGCATACATGCAGCACCTTTCGAAGCGTTGTATGGGAGAAAATGTAGATCACCAGTTTGCTGGGCGGAAATTGGTGATAGCCAGCTAACAGGTCCCGAGTTAATTCATGAGACAACCGAGAAGATTGTACAGATACGAAACCGTATGGCTGCAGCTCGAGTCAGACAGAAGAGCTATGCTGACAAGAGAAGGAAACCTTTAGAGTTTCAGGTTGGTGACAAGGTTTTGTTGAAAGTCTTACCATGGAAAGGCGTAGTTCGGTTTGGCAAGCGAGGAAAGCTAAATCCGAGGTACGTTGGACCATTTGAAATAGTGGAAAGAATAGGTCCAGTGGCCTATCGACTAGCCCTACCTGATTCACTAAGTGGAATCCATGATGTATTTCACGTATCAAACCTTAAGAAGTCCATAACTGATGAAACGATGGTCGTACCACTAGAAGAAGTTCAAGTGGATGAACAATTGCGTCTTATTGAAGAACCAGTCGAGGTGATGGACCGTGAGGTGAAAACACTTAAGCAAAGCAAGATACCCATTGTCAAAATCCGTTGGATTTCGCGACGTGGACCGGAATTCACATGGGAACGAGAAGATCAAATGCAGCTTAAGTATCCTCAACTATTCGAAAAGACGATGCCAGCAGACGAAGGTATTGATTTAAATTTCGGGACGAAATTTCTTTCAACATGGGGATGATGTGACAACTCATCCAAAACTCACTCGATTTCGATTTCTGTGTGCCAATGCAGTAGACCAGTGATGGAACACTCTCACCATGTAACGTAATATTCGGGACGAAAATTCTTTCAACATGGGGATAATGTGACATCCGGTAAATTTCCGTTACCAAACTCCGTTAGTTCCGTTAAGTCTTGCATACACGTGTCGTAAGCACACACAAGTTGTCGTTTAACGTTGGTGACCTAATAATAATTAATAATGTTAAATTAATGATAATCTAATTGACAATATGATTATGGTATTATGTTTATGTGTTTGCATGTTTTAAATGTTAATTAGGAAATTAATCGCGTAACGTGGAAACGTGCCTATTTATTCGTATGTCTTGTGTTTTTATAAAGATAAAATATATAATGGTTATGATTAGTTATTATCTTTATATTAATAAGTTAAAATCACTTTACAAAGGGTTTAAAGCCTAGTTTTTATAAAATACCAAATTACAAGGGTTTAAAGGGTAAATATGGGAAATTAAATTAAACAAAACAAAAACCCTAGCCCTTCACCCCAAATCGGCCGCAACCATCACTCTCAATCCCCTCCAATTGCGAATTCGGCCAAGAAAAGCCTCAAAGCCTCGGATTTGTTCGATTTCAAGGGTTACTACACGTTGGAATCACCAATTACAAGTTAACACACGTTTAAAGGTTAGATTTTACAAGTTTTTGTGGGTTTCTTGTTAGGGCCGAACCCTAATTCATGAATGATTGTTCATGGGGTCAAAATTGATGTTGTTTGATGATGTTAGTATGTTAGTTGCATTCTATACATGTTGTTTAACGTTGATTATGCACGAATGATGCGTTTTTAATGGATTGATCATGAACTTTGATGCTAAGCAAACCCTAATTCAAAATTGGTGAGATTATGTATGATTGATGATTGTTTGTTGAATGTATGATGATTAGTAGGTTGTATGAATGCTAGGATGCATTGATCTTGCAAGAAATTGATGAATTGAAGTTGGTGTTCATAAGTTACTAATAATAGTAACTTTATTTCCATGACATGATGATCTAATGATGAATTGATGTTGTTGATGTGTTCATGATGATAATTAGATGCTAGATTGTTAATATGAATGCTAGAAATCTTGTAATGGATGTTGTTCTTCATATCTTGCCAAAAGTGGAAACTTTTGTTCATGATGATTAGTGGATTATGATGATTAGGTATTGTTGATCATGTCTAGATGTTGTTATGAGCTTGAGATTGTATAATTGTGATTAATTCATGAATACATTGAGTGTTTGATAGATGTTGGAATATACTTTCCCAAAAGGGAAACTTTATTTGCACAAAGTTTGAAAGATGATAGTTTGAACATGTTTGGGATATTAGGAGCATGTTAGTATGTTCATGGATGAATTCTAATGTGTTAGAACATGTTAATTTAGTTGTATGGAATGTTTGGATAATCATGGGTGATGTTTGGACTTTGATGATCATGTATGATATTGATGTTGGTTAGTAGTTAAGACATCATGTTAGGGACTGGAAATTGATTGTTGTGATGTATGTTGAATGCAATGAACATGGTTAATGAATGTGAATGTGATCATCATACACGCGTGCGAATCTGAGGCCCCTACTTAGTAGGATTGGCAGGGTTTAAGGTGTGAAGTCGTGAGTGGCTTCACATGGCATGTGGTGCGTGATTTGATCTTTGTGTGGCATGTTAATTATGTTATAACTAGTGGACATGTTAATGTTCTAGATTCGCATGACTTGTATGACACTTGGTTGTATGACGATCTAAGTGATACACCTGGATAATGTAGCATACATATGAACCATTTGAATGTGAAACATGTATGATATATGTGTATGGTTGCTTGAATGGTTTACAACACATAAAGTCACCAACGGGTCAAACGGGTCAACTGAGTCAAACGTATTTATTTTCTGGAACCTTGAGTCTTTGGTTGTAGTGTGCTTAGAGTTTCACATGTTCTCTGTTTGCACATACTCATATACTTATATGATCTAGGTAACCTCTGAAGGTTGTCTGTCCACTCTGTCTGTCAAGTAAAACTCTAAGTATCTATTACGCATATCAGGTGAGTTCATGCCCCACTCTTTACTTAATCTCTTTTGGGGGAGATAGCATACTGGTAAACTACAAACGCTTTATATATACTCAAGTTGTGCATATTATTAATATAGTGCTGATATCCTGGAAAAGTCCTCACACTTTCGAATTGTTAATATTGAATAGCGGGGAAATTTGGGTAGTACTACTGGGTCTGACGAGCCCCACCTGTGTGACTCAAGGTCAACCGGGTGCAATTTGTCCTATTGAACATTATCACGACCTGTTAAGTCGTGACAGGAGGCAACAACGTAACACAGTCAGCTTCAATTGCGAAATCGCTATGAGTTAATATTTATTGTTAATGGACTAGCTATCTGTTACAATGCACTACTTTTATATCTATATTATTAAACTATTTATGTTTGAATATCAACTCTTGAACTTACCAACCTTTGTGTTGACATTTTAGTATGCTATTCTCAGGTCATTAACTTGCTTGCCTTTAGGAGCACCACACGGATTCACCTTGCATTCTAAGATTTGGTCTTCAAGACATCTTTATTGTTTTTAATGGTTAATGTTTACTATTTGGTTTGGAGCATGTTTTGCCATAGTATGCATTTATATTCTTTGGGTTGTTTTACAAAACGCTTCCGCACAGTTTTCAAGTTTAAACTTTGGTTGATTTTATTTTAATAGTGGCATATAGAGTCGTTCTGAGTAACTATTGACTGTGATCCTGGTTTGTTCACACGCCTCGCGGTAAAACTCTGCACGTGGATTTTCAGGGTGTGACAATATCATTAATCCTGCCAAACTCTAACTTTCCGGAAAATCTCTTCAGTTTATCGTGTTTCAATATCCTTTTAACTTCCTTTATTATTTTTAACTTTATTTCTTTAATGTTCCTTACTTTTCTTATATTTCTTTGTGAAATATTGATTGGTCACGTGGGGTGCTTTTTATTTTTTTTCTTAAATTTCACCTTATTTTCTTCTGTTTGAAATTGTATTATAAATATTTAATTAAAATTAAAAGGATATAGAAAATTTTAAGTTTTGGATTCTAGCGAAACTATTGGTTCGCTGGTAGTGATTCACCGGTACTTTCACTCATTTAAGAGCCATTTTGATCTAAATCTTTAACGAGCGAAACTACAGTTTCACAGACAGCGAAACTATAAGCTATATGATGGGTAATTCAAAATTATCTGCTCATTTTTGCACGACCCATCATACTTTCGACTCCAAACACAAATCGTCTCTCCCGAACCTAATCACACATTGTTGGTGTTTTACACCTTTTGGATGTTATATTAAGACTTAGGTGGGTATTTCGAACATGATCCTTCTCAATAATCTGAGTTTCTTTCGCATTTTAAGCATCTATTGATTGTGTCGGTTCAATACCCTCACAGATTCATCCTACAAAACTATTTGTGCTTTCTGCGAAAATGAACGAAAGTTCAATGGTTTTTGGCGAAACTGTGAGGTTATGTTGTCCATGCAAACTTGACAGTTTCACTTGCCAGAATTTAGTTACGGCGTGCCGAAATTACTCTTTCGGCTGGCCGAAATTACAAGTGACTGTCTGCCGAAATTATACTTTCGCTTTCTGAAACTACAATTTCGGCCAGCGAAACTATAGTTACGTCATGCGAAACTAATTGTATTTTACTTTAATTTTATTCTTTTTAATTTTCATTCTTTATTAGTTATCTTTTTACATCATTATAACTTATTTTTTCTACTTCTTTTTAGATAAATGGCCAACTTAAAATTCGACGAGAGAAACAACATTACTGCTATCTTGGATTATCAGAATCCAAAAGCTGCTGGATTCAGAGATTGTATTCGTTGGCTAAGGAACTCGACCATCGCTTATGCCATTTCTCATTCACTGACGATAAATGATCTTCACATCAGAGACTTTTGGAGAACAGCTGAGTATGATACCAGGGCTAATCCTCAGAGGATTGTAGCTAGAGTTTTGGAGAACGATATTTCTATAACTGTGGAGGGTATTGCTCGTGTGTTGAGACTCGAAGAGGATTGTGGAGAGGAGGTTGATTTATCTGATCATGAGGTGTTTGAGGCCTTCAAAAGTATTGGGTATGAGAGTCCTCCTTTTGGGACTAGGAAAGAGATCAAGAAATCTTTCCTATCCAAGGAGTGGAGATACATAGCTCATGTGTTTATTATATGCGTGGACCACAGGAAGGGAGGTTCAGATGGGTTAAATCTAGATTGGGCTAAGGCTATGATTATTTTCTGCAAAGGGCAAAAGGCCAATATAGCTAAGCTTATATTTGAATGTATGGCTGAGAATGTTATGGCATTGAAGAAAGATAAGTGGCTAATTTACCCTAGATTTATTCAGATGATGATAGAGGATTTGATCTCCAATATGCCACATCATGGAGAGATAAAGAGGCTTGTACAGATGAATAAAAGGATATTTGTTGATTGCTCAGCAATCAGGCATGACTTTAGTGGAAGGATCACTCATCTTTGGGAGAATATGTATCCAGCCGAGAGGTGGAACTACATAAGGAGGGTTATAGAATCTGAGAAGAAGCATGCTGAAGAAAATAGGGAGAAACAGGCTGAGTCAGTAAAGAAAAGAAAGAGGTACGCCAAGGAGAAGGATTATGACTTTGAGGAAGAAATTGACGAGGTTGAGGAGACTTTAAGAGTTGAGAAGAAGACAAGGTCGAAGAAGAAGGCAGATCAGGGTGAGGCAGAAAGGATGACTAAAAGGAGATCCAAACATAAGCATTAAGCCTTTACTGAGCCCCAAAAGAGAGATGAAAGGGCAAACTTAGATGAAGATGTGATCAGAAATCTTAACTCTTCCCAAGCAAATGAGTTAAGTATGATCAAGACTAAGCTAATGAATCTGGAGTTTAGGGAGAAGAAGAAGGATGAGATGCTGGAGAGCATGACTAAGATGATGGTTGATCAACAGGCCCTGATAAAGATATTATTGAGTGAGGTGAATGAGCTGAAAGCTTCTGCCGGCCTGCCTAATCAGCTATAAATCTGAGTTAGATGATCTCACAGACACTTCAAGATACTAATTTCTGAATGTGAGTAGCTCATCTAAGGCAGGAGAAGGCCCTAGTGGTGTAGGTGTTTCAACTGCAAGAGGTTTAGGTGAAAAAGACGTTGGTGTGAGTGAAACTGAGCCTGGATGGGAAGGACTTGAGAGAAATGTGGAGGAAGTTTTTGAGGCTAGATTATAGACTTGGGGTTGAACATAGATACAGATCTGGTTGGTGAGGAGGTGGTGAAAGACACAGCTGCTGAAGATAGTAAGAAATCTGCTGAGATGAACCTGGTGGATGAGGAAGAGATTGAGGAGCAACTCGTAGACTATGATTGAGAGCCGGGGTACTATGAGGTGGATGAGCGTCCCTTGACATACGTAGCGGGGCTCTACTGAAGGAGATGTGTTTGAATTGGAGAAGGAGGAATGGTTTGTGAAAGAGAAGGAACTAGAAGAGCTGACCCCACTATTTCAGAACATTCAGGGGTCAAGCAGGAAAGAATCAGAGAAAAGAATTATCAGCTGGAAATACATTGCAAGTCTGAAGATGTTCATGATTAAGAGGAGGGGAGGTAGGATTTCATACTTGCACAAAAGGAAGGGTTTCAAGACCTTGCCTAAATGGGATCTAAGGAGATTGGCAGAGATTCCAATGATATACTCTTAGTTGAGCAAAAGAGCTAAACTACTAGAAGAAGAGATAAAGCAAGGGCAAAATGATAGTTTTAAGATGTTTGGTTTCATGAAGGCCGAGAGAAAGAGGTCAAAGAAATACAAGGATTGGAAGACGGGTAAAGGGAGAATTGTGCTAGGGGTAAAGCCCCCAAAGACGGTTAGCAGGGTAAGACTACCGATCCTCTCCCACCCAGACTATAAAAATTTGAGAAATGGTTCTATGATAATAACACCGGGGAGGCGGTGATAAGGGTGAAGGATGGAGCTAAAATCAGATTGTTTAATCCGATAGAGGTGTTTTCCTTTTTTGATAAAGATTTTTTGATACTTTATGAGAATCACATCAAAGCAGGATCTGGGGCTGAAACTAGAAAAGAGGCAAGCCTGTTTATGGAGGTTGCCAACAAGGCTCGTGGGGTAAGGGCAGAGGTAAGAGAGCTAGCAGACAAGATTCTTCAGGCTGATGAGCTTAGGATGGATGTGCAGGATCTTACAAAGAAATTTGAACGAGCAAGTGCACATGGTGAGGAAGTTGGTACATGAGGAGCTGAAGAAGAGACTACAACAAAGGCTGGAGAGGAAGCAGGAGCAGATGATGCTAAAGAAGATGTTCCAGTTGGACTCACCTTAGATTAGTGTTTATATTATGTTTAAATGTAATAGGATATATGTTAGCTTACTTTGTTTTAAGTTTTTTTTGTGTATTTTGTTGCCCAGCGAAACTATGAGCGAAACTGTAGTTTCGCTCATAGTCAGCAGGCCTGGTTCACCCTACGAAACTGTGTTTCGTCGTCGGGCGAAACTGTGTTTCGTGACCGGGCGAAACTATCAGCGAAACTAGGAATGCCTATATATTGAAATGTTTCTATCATTGTAGGTTAATCTGGCAAAAACCCTAATACGAAATATCTTTGTTGCAATTGTGTATTTGTGGCTGGAATTCAATAGAAATCATATTAAGCCTTTGTTCTTTGTTTGTGTTTGCTTTGTTTTGATTATTACTGAACACATTTGATTCTACATCATCATTGTGTGATTATGATAAATGTTTGTTAGTGGCTTTTGATTATTTGGTCAATCAATTGTACTATTATTCGATCATTTGGACTAACAAGACCAAACTAAGGTGAGTCCAACCGGTGTGGAAGTGACTCATGTAGACTCAACTGCCACTACTGAGAGTGTTTCACTAACCTCTCAAGACAGTGGTAACATCAGTGAGACTGAGTTTACGGCAACCTTGCCAATCGATGCCTTTGAAAGAGAAATCAGAATGCAAGGGGAGCATCCAGGGCGCCAAGAAACCATTACTGGTGGTGATGATGACATACTAGGTATCTTATCTCATCTTCCTAATGAATTCTTAAAAGAAGATGAGGGTAGTCTGCAACTCACTGTAAGATACCTACTCCTAAAGTATCAAACCTAGAATCAAAGGTTAAGACTTAGATGATAGGTCCGTCACTCAGCAACTTTAGATTGTAAATATCAAGGCTCCAACTAGCTGAGAAAAACAGATTGAGAAGTCTGTTACGCATGCACAGTTTCATGATTTCTTTAAGTTTCTACCTCTAGATCATCTAATCTATCAATATGATGCTACCATAAAGGGAAAGAATGTATAGAAACAAAGACTTCTGGGAACAAGCCTTGACATCACACCTTCACTTGATGCTATCTCTTCACTCTATCCCAAACAGTAACACCCTGCAAGAATCTTCCATCAACCATCTCCTATTACCATTCAAGTTGATCCAAGGATGCTTATTGCCTTAATAGATTTTTAACCAATTTCTGATAAGCTCCTTCCTTGAACAACCCTCCCCTGATGTAGTCGTTGCCTACTTTGGAGCTGAAAAGTGTTGATGCATGTATGTCCCTAGATCATGATTTGTAATGTAATAGATCTTGTCTGTCTGATTATGATGTAATATGTAATGATTAATGAAATGATATGGATTGTTTGTGATTTGTAATGTTAATATTTCATTAATGAGTCGTGATATTAGATTAATTGGGTTTATGATTGTTTGAATGGTTATACATAATGTTATATTAATTAAAACATTCAAACTTAACTTAATGAAGTTTTCATGCGAATGGCCCATGCGAATGGACCATACGCATGAATAACTTCATACGATTGACTCAATCGCACGACTGAACCAGGAGACTGGATCAGTCGTATGATTGACCATAAGATTGGCTCAGTCGCACGACTGAACACTCAGTCGTGCGGATGAATCACCCATGGTTCAATCGCACGACTGAACCATACTTATGGCCCAGTCGTACGATTGAACAATACTAACCTATAAATAGACCAAATTCGTGGAAAAACGTAAGCATGATACCATTACGATTCCAGACGTACCCTAGCCGTCCAGAGACCTCCCAAATCGTTCTCCAAGTTCACAGAACACATTAGATCGATTCCTAATCGACTTCTAACGTTAGATTCAATTCTTGATTGATTCTTCGTGTGTTCTCACTGATTGGATCGCCAATCAAATAGGATTCCGCACTATTTGAGTTGGTTAACACGCTAATCACTAGGTATTTCGTTCAAATACCAGGTCCTAACAAGTGGTATCAGAGCTTTGGCTCTTGATTACGTGTTTGATTCAATCAAGATTGCATAAAAGTTTGTGTTTTTGCACTAAAACGCAATCTTTGGTGTCAAAAGTGATCTTGGACGTTCCCTGCTCATCAAAGTTTGGTTTCTACGGACTTAGGCGATTAGAACTTGTGAAATTTCGAATTTTTACGGGCTGAAACCCGTCAAACCTAGAAAATTTCGCAAAACAGCAGCTTCAGTCGCACGAGTGACCCATTCGCACGACTGGACTCCATTCGCGTGCCCATTCGCACGATTGGACCTAGTCGCACCTTCATTCGGCCGACTGAACCGTTCGTTCGCATAGCTCATACGCACCAGATTCATTCGCACGACTGAACCAATCGCCAGTTCAGCCGCACGATTGAACCAGTCGCAGAGTTCATACGCACGACTAGACCATTCGCATCCTTCAGTCGCATCAGTGAAAGTTTGTTTGATTAGACTTAAAGTTATTCGCCATGGAAGATCAGATGTCAGCTTTATGCTGCTGCTGGGAAGGACTCTAGGATACAGACCTGCTGTTGCTTGAGAGTGAGGTGGGTAATCACAATAAACCACCAAAGCTCTTGACTTTAGATGAGTTTCCCCACTGGAAACAACGTTTTGAGATCTACCTCAATGGAGTAGATCCTAATCTGTGGGAAGCCATTGAGATTGGGTATAGTACACCGGTGGGAGCTGATGGAGTTAAGCTAACGTTAGGTGGGATGACGGACGCACAGAAAGTCAAGTACAATGCAGAGAAAAGGGTTTATGCATTGATTACTCAGTCTATCCCCAAAGACATATTCCACCAGTATTCAGAGAATAAGCAGTCCAAGAAACTGTGGGATGAGCTAGAGAAGAGGTATGATGGGAATGCTTCATTGAAGGCAATCAAGGCAAAGGAGTTAAAGAAGGAATTCGATAACTTCTCATCGATTGGTAACGAGAGTTTAGACGATGTCATAGATAGATTCTACCACTTGATGAGCGAACTGCATACACATGGAGTGGAAACGACCATGGAAGAGAAAGTGAGTAACTTTGCAGACGGATTGCCTGATAAGTGGGCTTCATTCGTGTCTAACCTGAGACAGAATGGAATGCTTGCAAAGCTGGATATTAATGACTTCATTCTTAAGTTGCGAGAAGAAGCACTTAGGATGAAGTACAGAGCTCAGAAGTCTTCGTACACACAAAATCCAGCTTTGTACAACGCCACGCCTCAAGCTAAGACATCTGGAGCACCTCTCCAGACTGCATTTGTGTCTAGCTCGTCGGGTCCTTCACATGCTTCTCCTTCTGGATCAGACACGTCAGGGTCGTCTTGTACCCACTATATTGGATCAGAAGCAAGTGCTACCAAACTGAAGACCGAGAACCTCGGTAATGTGACTGTGGAAGTAGCTCGAGAGCATATGGATCTTTTAGCTGCAGTGGTTCATTCATATGATGGACTTGTTGCCGGGAAGATTGGAAACTGCCATCTGGCAGACGAGGACTACGAGCAGGTGGACGAAATGGAGCTTGAGAGGATGGATATAATGTGGGCCTTAGCTAGTGCTGTCGGAGGGCGAAGAAGTTTGTTAAAAAGACCGGACAGAACTTGGTAGCTACTAAGGATACCACATTTGGCTTTGACAAGAGCAAAGTGACCTGCTTCAACTGTGGAGAGAAGGGGCACTTCAAAAGAGAATGTGTCAAGCCAAAGAAGACGGGTAACGGGAACCCGTTCTCGTCCTTTACTCGCCAAGACAAGCAAGCTTCCAGTTCTACTTCATCAAACAAGGATCCAAAAGCCTTGACTGCTCATGATGATGAAGGACAGGATTGGAGCTTTAGGTTTGTCTCACCAGGGGAATCAAACATTGCAAGTGTAGAAGATATTGATGATGATTCTGCGAGTGAAGGTGATCTAGCAGTTGAGATAGCGATGTCACATAGTGAAGAAGCAACTGCAGCCGAGGTCAGTTACAAGCCTAAAGAGGAGACTTCCACGTCAGAGACAGAAAAGACAGAATCACCAGAACCAGAGACATCTGATGCTGCGTTGATGGCTAGCTCTTCTGAACCAACTCAGGTAAGTACTACTGACCAAATGTTTGATAATCATGCTTGTTCTGCTTGTGATACTTTTAGGAATAGCATAGATGAAAAATTTGCTAGGTTATTAGATCATAATGATAACTTAGTAAAAGATTTGCAACTGTGCACTGAGGCTAATAGAGTATTAAAACAAAATGAGCATAGTTATAAAGAAAAGATAGACCTATTGACTAAACAGCTTAGGGAAACCGAAGTAGTTGCCTTTAACCAAGCAAATGACATTAGGTACTATCTAAACTCCCTAGAAGACACTAAGAAGCAAAAGGCAGTTCTAGAAGTAGAAGTAAATTCATTAAAACAAAACTGCATAGTTGGACTAGTTCTTCACACATAGTTCAACACTTAGTGAGAGAAAGGAATAACAGGGAGGGATTGGGCTACAAAGTGGTTCCACCACCACCTGAGACCTTGATGAACACTAAGAATAGACCAGTAAATAATAACCCCATCAAGGATCACGTGGTGTCTACTCCTCTTGTTAGTGATCCAGATACCTCATGTTCATCTACTGAATCTGGACACAAACAAAAGGAGGCCACTTCAAAGGCAAAGGGTAAATTGCCTTGTATTAATCTGGAAAAGGAATTTGAAAAAGTTAACTTAAAGTCAGGGTCAAACAGAGTCAACTCAGAACCTAAAAGGACTTCAAATGTTAATTTTTCACATGCTTCAAGTCAAAAACCAGTTAACCAAAAAGAGAAAGATGTTAAACAGGTTAAAACAGTTAACTTTGTTAAACCAGAGAAAAAATCAAAAGAACTAGAGTCAAAACCTAAAGTGATTGATGTTACTAGAGTGTCACACACTTCTCCATAGAGAAAGTTTCATCATAAAGTTGATAGCAGGTCGTGCTACAACTGTGGAGAATGTGGACACATTGCTCCTATTGTCCTTTCTATCAGACACCTAGGAAGAAGATTGACCTTCAGGACTCTAAGCCTAGGTCTTCTAAGAGGAGCTCTCTGACTCCACCTAGAAGAGCTAGTGAACCTAAAGTTCAACCTGTAAGCCAGTCGACTGTTTATCATAAACAGGCCTTGCACAAATCTGGCTTATGGAAAGAGAAGTCATCCTGTGTGTCTGATACTGATGACAAGAAGGAACCTGAGCTACCCTCACCCTCTAAGGGTCAATGGGTGGAGTTTATGATGTGTGATGCCTCTGGGAAACCCAAGCCAGTAAAGGCTTGGGTTCCTAACCTAAACTAACTTATTTACTTTGTATGTGCAGGGTGTTCGATACAGTGCTGAGACTAACACGTGGATTGTAGACAGCGGAGCATCCAGGCACATGACAGGAAATAGGGCCCTTTTATCAAACGTCAAGCAAATAAAAGGAGGGCATGTTTCCTTTGCTGGAAACAAGGGAGGCTATATCACAGCTCAGGGAGAAGTGGGAAATCAGAAAGTTAAGTTTGATAAGGTGAACTACGTTCAACAACTTCAAAATAACTTACTTTCTGTTTCCCAAATCTGTGATAAAGGATTTAAGGTCATCTTCGACAACAAGAAGTGTTACGTGCTGAAGAAAGACTACGTGATCCCAGAGGACCAAGTTCTGATGACTGCTTCAAGATATAAAGACCTTTATGTCTTGGATCTGTCAACAGCTGCTACAACGGATCATGAGGTTCAGTGCTTTCTATCTAAAGCTACTGAAAGGATTCCATCTCCTGGCATAGGAGAATGGGACACATTAGTCAAAGGAAGATGAATCATTTGATTCAGAAGGATTTGGTGAGAGGAGTTAATGTCAAGAACTTCCAGCTTCCTGACTTTTGTGTAGCTTGCAAGAAAGGCAAACAGACGAAGAAGTCTCATAAGGAAAAGAAAGTTCATTCAATAGAACTTCCTCTTGAACTTCTTCACATGGATCTGTTTGGTCCAGTCAGTACAAAGAGCATTGCAGGCGACCTGTACTGTTTTGTGGTCACTGATGACTACTCAAGGTTCACTTGGGTAATGTTTCTGAAATCCAAATCAGAAACATTTGAGTCATTCAAGGAGTTAGTAACCACACTGGAATCTCTCTACAAGCTGAAGGTTAGACAAGTACGCTCAGACAACGGGACAGAATTCAAGAACCAATGGATGGAGGCATACTGCAAGGAAAAGGGAATTGTGCATCAATTCACTTCTGCCTACACGCCTCAGATGAATGGTGTTTCTGAGAGGAAGAACAGAAGCTTGATAGAGACAGCACGAACTATGCTGGCAGACTCGAAACTGCCTCTCCAATTCTGGAATGAGGCAGTGGCGAATGCATGTTATACACTGAATCGAGTCCTAATAGTCAAGCGCCACGAAAAGACATGTTACGAGCTACTACAAAGACGCAAACCGAATTTGGAGTATCTTGAACCTTTTGGCGCGCCGTGCACACTTCTGAAGAAGACACAAGAAGGCAAATTCAGCGAGAAGGCGGATGAAGGAATCTTTCTAGGATACAACATACCGAACAAGCGAGTTTACAACAACTCAACGGGTCTTGTAGAAGTGTGGTGTAATGTTGACGTTCAGAGATATACCACACCACCTACAGGCAAAGGACCTGCATACTTCTTCGATTATGATGGATTCTTCAAGTCCTTCAACATCCCTCTCTCTCCCTCGGATGATGAGTTAGCTACTAGGATGATGTATGATATCCTGAATACACCATCTAGCACACAGGGAGAATCATCTACTCAGTCAGGGGGAGTAGTCGATGACAGTGCCTCCTACTCTGAAGATGAAGCTGAAGCAGATGACCAAAACAGTCAGGAGGAACAGGTTCCAGTTCCTGAAAGTCCACAAACATCTACAAGTGATGCACCTTCGACTTCGGAACCTCAAACTCCAACTACCTCAGATGCAGAACCACATGTCATAATCTTGGCTCTGAGGTAGCTGTTCCTACCACTCCAGGATCACGATTACACGTCTATCATCCCCTTGACAATGTCATTGGGGATGTCAGATCAGGAGTACAAACCCGAAATCAGCTATACTCAGCTGATTACGCCTCGGTTATGGAGAAAGGTTACATTCATGATGGTGCTTATCGGTGTTTTGTCTCGCAGTTTGAGCCAAAATATGTCAGTGATGCACTAAATGATGAGGCGTGGGTGAGTGCCATGCAAGAAAACTTCTGCAGTTCAAGAAGTTAGGTGTATGGACTCTGGTTGATAGACCTAAAGGTGCTAAAGTCATTGGCACCAAATGGGTCCTGAAATGCAAGAAGGATGACCAAGGGGTCATTATCAGGAACAAAGCTCGATTGGTGGTTCAAGGTTTTCGCCAAGTCGAGGGGATTGACTACAATGAGGTGTTTGCACCCGTGGCAAGGATGGAAGCAATTCGTATCTTCCTTGCCTATGCATCGTACATGAAGATTAAAGTCTACCAATTAGATGTGAAGAGTGCATTCCTTCATGGGGAAATCAGAGAAACAGTATATGTCAGTCAACCCGAGGGATTTGAAGATCCTTATCATCGGGATAGAGTTTACAAGCTCGACAAGGCTTTATACGGGCTTCATCAAGCTCCTCGAGCTTGGTATGAGAAACTCTCAACTCATCTTGTGAAACACGGATTTCGCAGGGGAGTCATTGACTGCACGCTGTTTATTAAAGAAAAGGATGGCGACCTACTGCTTGTACAGATCTATGTTGATGACATAATCTTCAGTTCAAAGAACGAAGAGTTATGCAAAGAGTTTGAAGCAGTGATGAAGAAAGAGTTTGAGATGAGTGCTATGGGGGAGATGAAGTTCTTTCTCGGGTTACAGGTGGATCAGACACCAAATGGGATCTTTCTACATCAGACCAAGTATGTAGGAGACATTCTCAGTCGCTTTGACATGGAGAATGCTTCTGCTGCTGGGACTCCACTTGCTACGAATCACGATATAGCACCTGATGAAAATGGAGATCTTGTAGATGCCACGATGTATTGAGGAATGATTGGATCCCTCATGTATCTCACTGCCTCAAGACCTGATATCATGTATGCTACATGTTTATGTTCTAGATATCAGGCTAAACCTAAGGTCAACCATCTGATCGGGGTCAAGAGGATTTTTCGTTATCTGAAGGGTACACCCACACTTGGATTGTGGTACCCTCATGATGATGACTTTGAGCTTACCGCGTATAGTGACTCGGATTACGGGGGCTGCAAGATGAACTTCAAGTCTACATCAGCAGGGTGTCAATTCTTTGGGAGAAGATTAGTTACCTGGAAGTGTAAGAAGCAGACATCGGTTGCATTGTCAACCTGTGAAGCCAAATATGTTGCTGCTGCAAGTTGCTGTTCATAAATCATCTGGATTCAACAGCAGATGCAAGATTACGGTTTAAAGTTCTCTTCTACTCCTATTTTTGTTGATAACTCTGCTGCAATTGCAGTAACTAAAAATCCGGTGCAACATCCTAAGACCAAACACATCGGTATTAAATACCATTTCATAAGAGACTGTTTTGAAAAGAACTTAATTGATGTGGTTAAAATTAATACTGATTTTCAACGCGCTGACCTCTATACTAAAGCCTTTGATAAACCTCGTTTTCAATATTTGCTAGAGGTCAATGGCGTTAAAAAGAAAAGTGAGGTTATTCCTGATGATGATAATGTGTAGTCCGATGTAGTTTAGGTAAAAATTTTATTTTATTTTATTTTATCCATTTATTTTCGTCTATTTAATTTAAACTCATGTTATTTTGCTGTTTATTAGAATACTAAAATAATTAAACCAGTAATGATTTTAGTATTTTAGGGGGAGAATATGTCAGCAAGTTAACATTAAAAAAACGAGGGAGAAGGAGTGAATAGCTGATATAAGGTAGATCGTATCTGTAATACCGATTCAACACCTTTGGAAAATGATAGGTACACAGGAACAAATCAAGAGGGACTTTAAAAATTTAAGTTTTGAAAAGATGCAAAAATTTAAAATATAAGTCTGTGTAGTCTAGGCAATACAATAGGGAAGATGATAGAAAACTGGTAACTCCTAAGGTAACACAAAGAAAGTAGACCTAGAGGTTGCTAGACCACAAATAATATGTCGGTAGATTCAACACAATAGATGATTAGACCTAACTGGTGACCTCAAGATCAAACTAAGTTGTTCAACTGACTGTGGGCTTCCATCTTATCACTGGTTAACACAATCAACAATATTCCAATAAGGGGTAATGAGCATGTGAACGCCACAAATGTGTGCGGATGACCATAATTAGAGCAAAGCAAAGAAAAAAATGAAAGACAAATGCTATAAAGCTAATGACTTATGTTGTTGGTGCATTTAGTGCAAAATGAAATAAGCTGCTCTAACAAGGAGATAGGTTGTGTGCCTCTCTGCTGTGCGATGGCACTGACATGAGGATAAGCATAACCTAGATATTCTAGAATTCATTGTTGTTTGCCGCCTCTCTGTTGTGCGATGGCACTGACCTGAGGACTGGCTTCTCTTTGAAAGCTCTAAGAATAGTCTCTTCTTGTAATAATACCCGTAGACCGCTCAAAAGCTCCTGAGGAATGTTGATTACCATATAAGTGTGGGATCCACAAATGTTAGTTGAAATAATTAAACCTAAATCAGTCACCAATCTGTGTCAAAAATCTGTGTATGGATTTAAGTGGACAAACATATTGACAATCATTGTGGCTGCAATTCTCAAAAGTTCAAATCAATGTGACAATCTTAGAGTTTCAGTATGATTTCCTTAAGTTGCTAATGACTCTGGATGAACACCGAGAATTGAGCATCAAAAGATTTTGATAACAAGTCCCAAATGATTTGACTTGCCTGTATGATTCCAAAATTGAATTGGTCCAGGTGTGGTTAATCCAAGTTGAAGCTGTCTATTCCGGAACCAAATCCTATAGATGTCTATCTAAGGATTTATCTCTCACAAAAAGCCAAAACAAGTTTGTTTTTATTTTAAATTTTCTAAGTTAGTTAGTTGTTTTAGTTTGTTAGTTTGTCGGACTACATCAGGAAAATCAGTAAGGAATCAGCTCACTAAAAGGGTCATGTCTGAGATGACCACATGTGCTTTGAAAGTTTAAAACAGTCACGTCTGAGGTGACAAAGTGTTTAAACAGGTCACGTCTGAGGTGACTAAATTGTTTAAAAGGATCACGTCTGAGGTGATCAAAAAGTTTTCAAGTTAAAATGATCATGTGTGAGATGATCAAAAGCTCATAACGTTAATTTCAAAAGTTAAAAGGGCTTTAAATGTAAATTGGTAAAAATGGCAGAAAATTAACTAAGTGTGACCCATTCGCACGAATGGACCATACGTATGGACTAACCATATGAATGGAAGCCATTCGCACGAATGGACCATGAGTATGGACCATCAAACCGAATGGCCCATACGATTGGCCCAGTCGGAGGCTTAAGGGCGAACGAGTGAGTCAGTCGCACGACTGAAATCCAGTCGGACGACTGAAGAAGGGCGACTGACCCAATTGCATGACTGAGTCCCACTCGCACGACTGAAAGGTGCGTATGAACTCAGTCGCACGATTGAATCTAGGGTTAGTATAAATAGAGGGGGAGTCGGTCGCAGAGACTCATCACCCTCAAAGAAACTCTAAATCGCACGACTTAACTACACTCTGCCAAAATTTCATTTGATTCCTAAAACACCCGTTTCTTGAGTACTGATCATTTCTATCGACTTTACAGGTAATTTGCGGTGACGAGAAACCAAAATAACGGTCCAATTGATTCTAGATCTGCAAAATCAGACCCGAAAGCAAACCAGACTTAAACGGCCTAATAACCTAACATAACTACTCAAACAGATGAAATTAAGTGTGTTAGGGGTTATAAGAACGTATTGCGAGTCAAATGAACCAGATAACGATGTCTAAAACTAAAAATTGGTGAAAAGGTAAATTTGAATTGAACAGACAGTATATCATGCGATTGGACAGGCTGATGAACTTCAGTCGCACGACTGAAGGGTGCGATTTGCCTAACCGCACGACTGAACCATGCGTATGAAGCTCAGTCGCACGACTGGTGTAACCGCATAAGAGTACATGCGCATGAGTCCAGTCGCACACTCAGTCGTACGCATGAGATCAGTCGCACGTCTGAACCTCAATCGCACTGTTCAGTCGCACGACTGATCTCAGTCGCACAACCTCAATCGCATGACAGAAACATTCTATTCAAGTTTAAGTGTTTCATGATGTTCTTAGCCAAAGGTACTAATGTTTATGTTGATATGTGTTACAGATGGCGAGTCGATGGACCATGAGCACGAAGCATAACATATGTGCTCATCTGGATTTGACATCCAGGAACGCGGCTGATTTCTCAGGCATCATCACATTTCTGCTGAGATCTAGGATTGCACATGCTATCTCTACACCGTGTACTCCTTATAGATCAGTTCAGCAGGCCTTCTGGGAAGGCGCGACCGTTGATAGATCCTCTGAGCCTCATTGCATCAGGAGTACGATCTTTGGTGAGGCTATTACCATCTCAGAGGAGGATCTAAGGATCGTTCTACAGTTAGGGGATGACGCTGATTGTCCTACTCGTTTACACCCCCTCACGGTCAGAGGATGTTTTCTGAGAGCCAAGTACTCTGGGGACATCAATGTTGGGGTACTCAACAAGAGTAACCTCTGTCCCCAGTTCAAGTATCTTGCGCATGTTCTACTGAAGTGCATAGCGTCGAGGAAGGGAGGATTTGATGAGCTGTCGGATCAGATCCAGAACGCATATGCTGCGTTGGTGCTGAACCACCCGTTCAGCTTCTCCAAAATGATCTTCACCTACCTGGTGGAGAACATTGAGGGGAAAGGGAAGGAAGGCTTCTGCATGTATCCGAGGTTTATGCAGATGATTATAGATCAGAAGCTTCCCTCCCTGCCGAAGGAGAAGGAGGATGCAGTAGTGCTCGAGGTCATGGATGACACTATGTTGGGGAGGATGAAGGTGTACAGGGGGAAGCAGGTGAAACCCCCTGTCAGGAGGTTGTTTGGGCATCTGGCCCGTGCTGACTACGTGGTGCCAGCCAAGAGAAAGTGGCGCCACGATGATAGTGATTCCGATGTGGAGCAGATTGCTCTACCAGCTCATGATTCGGATGATGATGATAGTGGAGACGTCGGGGATGATCTGCCTGCTCCATCGAGAGGCACTGAGACCGATGTTATTCCCCCGGTGTCTGCCCCTGCCGGAGATGTTGCTGAGACGGCCGGATTTCATCAGGAGTTTGTTGTTGGTGCTGAGGAGGAGGAGGAGTCTGATGAGGAGCCCCTCACGAGAATTGTGGGAAGCAAGGTTGTTCCTACAGAACACGGGCTACAGGTGGTTGGTGAACACCCTAGAGACTCCAGAGAGACAGAGACTGACCCAAGTTATGCTCCGGGTTCAGCAGGCAGAGCTGTAGGGGGAGCATCCACTTCCACAGGGACTAGGAGGAAGAGGATGGCTCAGCCCCATGGACTGAAGAAGAAGAAGCGTCGATTGACCTTCATTACTACTGTAGCCTCTACTTCCACCACCACAGCCACTACTACCACCTCCACAGCTATACCATCCACCACCACAGCTACCACAGCCACCACATCCACCACTGCTACCACAGCCACCACCATACCTACCACTACAGTACATTTCCCATCCACCACCATACCATTTACACCCACATCACCTCCACCATTTTACCGACCCATATTCACCACAACCACCACCACCACCACCTCACATCATGCCGGACCGTCAGCCTAGTCCTGACACATGTATGGATCACCTCTACCTCCAATCGTGGTAGAGGAACAGCTGTCGGCGCTAAACCGTATGGTGATGCGCTTACTAGCTGCCGACGAGGAGAAAGCTGCACATATACGCCAGCTGACCGACCTGTTGGATCTAGAGAGGCTGTTGCAACCAAAACCATGTCACTTAGAAGATTTTGAGTACAACATACGAAGGACTTCCGAAGCCAAGTGTGGGACTTCCGAAGGAAGAAGGAGCTCTTCCGAAGTCTAAGTGTAAAATACACTTCTGAAGGTAAACTCCAACTTCCGAAGATAAAGAAGTTACTTCCGAAGAATCAAGACTTAAAGACAAAGTTCTGAAGTCAACTTCCGAAGTATAAAGAAGTCCTCAAAGTCTCGGAAGCATAGAAGCATCTTCCGAAGTATAAGTGGCTTCGGAAGAACTTGTTCTTCCGAAGCCAATTAACCTTCGGAAGACACTTCTATTATCCAGTAGACATAAGTATGGTCTGTCTGACAGTCCGCTGCAAATCTCTGAGATACTGCATGGCGTTTTCTTAAAAGCCATGTAGTTGACCATACTTTAATCTACTGTTTACCTTTTTATGTTAAGTACAGTTGCCATCTTTAGTTGGTGACAAAAGGTAAGTCATGGACATGTCATGACTATCATATCTTAGATAATACTTTATCTAAGATACCTTAACTATAGCATTGTAGTATATGCTTTAGTCGTAGGTTTCCAGCTGGTATCAAAGTATAACCGGCTGTAGGATCTAGTATATATAGTTTCTCATTATAACTCTTGTAACATGCTTGTAAGTGTCTTGTAATCTTGAGTTGAGAAGTAATATATACAAGTACCTTGAAAATACTCCTGCTTGTTCCCTTGATTACTTATTATATTATTATCAACTCTTGTTAAAGGCATTGCTTCATCTTGTTTGAGTGATATCATAAGTGAGTTTGAGAGAATTTCAAGTGTTAAGTGACAAAACCCGATCCTGCAATTGGTATCAGAGCTTTTTAGGGTCTTGATTGTGAAATCTTACCATCCTAATCAACCAGTTTTTCACTCCTCCTTATACCTCACTCAAAAATGGCCCTCATCAAATCTGAAGTTGAAATGGGAACGATGACCAAAGCTCCCATCATCGACCCTGAAAACTTCAGGTCTTGGAGCAGAAGAATGGAAGGCTTCATCAGATACCAGGATAGCAAGATGTGGCAGTCCATCGTTAATGGCCCGTACAAGCCAAAAGTTGCTGGTGGAAACGGTGCCATGATCGAGAAGGCCGTTGAAGACTACTCCGATGAAGACAGGAAGAAGCTTGACATAGACAGCAATGCTATGACTGTTCTCATGACTGCAATCCCAAACTCCATCATGGTGGGGTTTGAGCATTGTAAGTCAGCCAAAGAACTCTTTGATGCTCTTGCTCAAATGTACTCAAGCTCTAATGATTCAAAGAAGGACTCACTGAAGCAGTAGTTTGAGAACTTCACCTATGTTGCTGGAGAAACTTTTAGCCAGCAATATTTCAGGTATATGGATCTTATCTCCTCCCTCCAATCTGTGGGAATCACTCAAGAACTTAGAGACCTTACCAGAAAGTTCATGAGTGCTCTACCCAATGAGTGGACCCTTCTACTGTGTCTCCATTAAGAGAACAGAGAATTTAAACACACTCACCATGACCGAACTCTATGGGATCCTTGATGGATACCGTTTGGAAATGGAAAGTAAGAAGGGTCACCAAGCAAGCAGACCCTTGAGCCTTCCTGCTAGCAACGCTTTAATGGTTGCTGAAGGCTCAGGTGTCTCCCAGTCTCAGCAGTACTTGTCATACACCCAGCAGCCATCTTGTTCATCTGGGCCTTACATCACATTCCCTGAGACTCCAAAGTCTCATCAAGCTCAGCAAAGCTCCTTTCAGGAGGGCTGTGCGTTTGTCTCAGGGAGTGGACACTCCAATGATCATCAATTCTGCTTTGATGATCTTGAGTGCTTCAGTCCAGATGACATAGAGTACGTGGACATTGTCCAGCAAATGGCTCTTTTAACCTACAGAGCAAAGAAGTTCTTTAAGAGAACTGGAAGGCAATTCCCTCAAAACCCAATCACTTGCAAGTTTGGGTTTGACAAAAGCAAGGCTAAATGTTACAACTGTAACCAGCTTGGACATTTTGCAAGGGAATGCAAGGCTCCCAAGTCTAACCCGGGAACCTCACAGGCCTCCACACATCCTTCTACATCAAAGCCCAACGGGAAGTCAACTGAAACAGCAGCTATGGCTCAAGAAGTTGACTGGAGCTTTATGGTTCAAGATGTGACTCCTGCTCAAGCACTCATGGCAGGAACAGATGAAAACAAGGTATATGAACATCTCTGTACCCCTGCTTGTATTGCTAAGGTTAAATTGTACCAGGACTACAATATGGAAATTAAATCGATATTGAGTCTTTAAATGTACTAAAATCTGACTTTAAAAGAGCTGAATCTGACTACCAAAAGAAAATTGAGGAGTTAGAGAAAACTGTATCTCTTTTAAAACATGAACACACCAACTACAAGACTCAAATCAAGGATTTAATATCCAAATTGACTGAGGCTCAAGCCCAGCTTGTCACAGCTGAGGCTCAAGCCAGGAAGTATGCTATTTTCGAGCAAAACTTCCAAGCCATACTTGCATCATCCTCTTACTCCAAACTTTGTTATCAAAACAAAAGTGGGTTGGGAACCAATGAAATTTCTCCACCACACTCTTATGAGTCTATAAGACAGCCAAGGTGTGGTACTGAAGAGCAAGAGGTTCCATCTGTTGACCCACCTTGTAAAGAGTCAAAGAGTGATGCAACTATGGAGACCATAACCATCACAGGGAAGGAACAGGTTGCCCTCCCCGGCCAATGATGATCAAACCCTGACCACCAAGCCAGAAGAAGCAGGGCTAAAGCAGCCAGAAAAACTGCCATGAAGGTGGCTGAATCCAAGCTGAAGATAGACCCAAAGCAAAGGGTGTATTCATATCAGCAGGATTTCAGGTGGTTGGACCTTCTGATTCAGGAAAGGAGTATAGTACCAGTACTCCTATCCTACCAAAGGATCAGAAGTTAAAGGGAAAGGTTGCTGATGAGAAGAAAAAGAACAAGAAACAGCAACCCTCTAATTCCCAGAAAATTATCATTGCATGCATAATGTGTGGTCTGCATAACCACATGGCTAAAGACTGTTACTACAATCCTGCTAGCACACATTATGCAAATAATGTTAAAAGAGAAGGAGTCAGGAAAGGTTTCACATTTGGACCATATCAAATGGTTCAAGTGATGAAAAGGGAAAGCTTGTTTCCGAAGCAAGGCTTCTCTCGGAAGAAAACTCTTCTTCCGAAAGGAAAAAGGCTTCGGAAGTGAAAGCTGCAAAGACTCACAAAAGAGTCCCTTGAAACCATCCCAAAAGAAGACTGCTTCGGAAGAAAAGGTGGTGAAGGTCTCTTCCGAAAAAGAAGCTTCGGAAGAATGCTAAGCTACAAAAGCTTCATCAAGCTCATCTTCTATGATCAACCAAGGGATAGAATGAAGATCAAGGAAGATGCTGTAGCCCAAACCTCGTCTTCAAAGACATCTATTGAACCCCCATGCATAAATTTTGGTTCAATCATGTCACTTCATTAGAAGTGATCAAGGGACTGAGTTTAAGAACTTTGTTCTTGACTCATTTGTAACTCAAAAGGATTGCCAGACAATACAGTGCTCCTAGAACTCCTCAACAAAATGGTGTTGCTGAGAGGAGAAATAGGACACTTATTGAGGCTGCTCGGACTATGTTAGCTGACTCAAAGCTGCCTCTAACATTCTGGGCAGAGGCAGTCAGCACTGCATGCTACGTGCAGAACAGAGTTCTTGTAGTAAAGCCACCTGGAAAGACCCCTTATGAGTTATGGAACAAGAGGCCACCATTCATTGGCTTTCTAAGGTCCTTTGGCAGCAGATGTACCATACTTAACACAAAAGACAATTTGGCAAAATTTGCTGAAAAGTCAGATGATGCTATCTTTGTTGGATATTCCTCCTACTCTAAAGCATACAGGGTTTATAATATTAAAAACCAACAATTTGAGGAATCCTCCAACATTGTAGTTAATGAGCACACTCCTTGTGTTAGGGGGAATGGCCCTGATCATATTTTTGATTTAGAATTGTTTCCAAACTATTCTAAACCATCTTGTGAGAATGTTTCAGCTGGAACAGGTGCTCAAAGCAATTCTGATGAAGATCAACTGTTTGAGCTTCCCAGACCTGCTCCAAGTTCTCCAAGAGCAACAACAAATCAAGTTCCCACTATTGAAAGATCTGACAGCATAACCATTTCAAGAAATAGTGGAACTTCAACAAGGGATTCACCTGATGATCTTCAAGTCTCCTCAGGGATCCTGCACAACACCAAGCTGATGGAAGCAGCATTTTGAAGGAACAGGCAACTGTTAATGATGCTTCACAGCAAAGAAATGATGATGTTTCTCTTTCATTCAATCAGTCCTCATTGAATGAGATTGAAACAACAGCTGGACCAAGTATTCAAGCTCCGGAGCAAAATATGTCCAACTTGGACTTGTCTTTGCAACTGGAGGTGATTCTAAGACTTAGAATTCACAATACTCATCCAGCTGAAAACATCATAGGGGAAGTCTCTGAGGGTGTGAGAACAAGGGGACAAACTCACAACGAGAATGTCTGCTTGTACTCATGCTTCTTATCCCAAATGGAACCCAAGAAGGTGGAAGATGCCTTGAAAGATAGTAGCTGGGTTGAATCAATGCAAGAGGAGTTGCTTCAATTCAAAAGACAAAGGTTTGGAACCTATGTCCGCTACCATCTGGTTAAGTACCTATAGGCACCAAGTGGGTATTCAGAAACAAAAGAGATGACAGAGGCTTGATTATCAAGAACAAGGCAAGACTGGTGGTTCAAGGATACACTCAAGAGGAAGGAATTGATTATACTGATGTCTTTGCACCTGTTGCAAGACTTGAGGCAGTTAGGATCTTCCTTGCTTATGCTGCATCCAAGAATTTCACTGTCTACCAGCTTGATGTCAAGTGTGCCTTTCTATATGGGGATATAGATAGGGAAGTCTACGTATGCCAGCCTCCAGGATTTGAAGACCCACAGCACCCAAACTATGTGTGCAAGTTGGATAAAGCTCTATATGGGCTGCACCAAGCACCTAGGCTGTGGTATGAGACATTGTCTCAATTTCTTCTGAAGAATGGTTATACTAGAGGTACCATTGACAAGACTCTCTTCTGGGAAAGACATTTTGCTAGTTCAGGTCTATGTTGATGACATCATATTTGGTTCCTCAAATGACCAAATGTGCAAAGACTTTGAGAGCATTATGAAGAAGAAGTTCGAGATGAGTTCTATGGGAAAAATGGACTTTTTCCTTGGAATTCAGGCAAAGCAATTGAAGGAAGGGTTCTTCATCAATCAATCTAAGTATGTCAATGATATCTTAGAAAGATTTGATATGAAGGATTGTAAAGCAGCAAAGACACCCATACCCAGAAACCATGATTTATGCCCTGATTCTGAGGGGAAGGATACTGATCAACATCAGTATAGAGCAATCATTGCTTCTCTGATGTATCTCACAGCTAGTAGACCTGATATCATGTTTGCAACTTGCATTTGTGCAAGATATCAGGCTGCTCCAAAGGTGTCTCACCTAATTGTTGTCAAGAGAATTCTCAGATACCTCAAAGGAGCACCTAAGTTAGGTCTCTGGTATCTAAGAAATAGTGATTTTAATCTCTATGGTTACTCTGATAGTGATTATGGTGGCTGCAACATCAACAAGAAATCAAGATCAGGTGGATGTCAATTTCTTGGTGGAAGGATCATCTCATGGCAATGCAAAAAGCAATCCTTTGTCTCTACATCAACTGCTGAAGCTGAATACATTGCTGCTGCAAGTTGCTGTGCTCAGCTGCTGTGGATTCAAAACCAGATGATTTACTATGGATTCAACTTCATGAGCACTCCTATCCACATTGACAACAACAGTGCTATATCCATCACTGAAAATCCAGTGAAGCACTCTAAGACAAAGCACATTGATATCAGGTATCATTTCATTAGAGATATTCATGAGAAAAATCTTATAAAACTAATTAAAGTTGATTCAAATGAACAATATGCTGATTTGTTCACCAAAGCATTTGATGAACATAGATTTAAATATCTCATTACAGCTATTGGAATGATAAACATTGATTAGTTAATCTCAAATGAAAACCTTTTTAATGTGTAAAGTCTTATGTCAATACAATCTAAGCCCTGTTACAAAAAGATCCTTTCTTATTTATCTAAGTATAAGTTCTTCCGAAGAGAAATTGCCCTCGGAAGATATCTAGCATAACTTCCGAAGCAAATTTCTCATAGGATAATTTTCTTCTCGGAAGAGTACTAAGTCTCGGAAGAAGCGATTGAGTTCATCTCAGATCTACTTCCGAAGCACTTAATACATTCCACCTGAAAGCAACATGTGTTTTCGGAAGTACGCAATTTACCTTCGGAAGTACATTTGCCTTCGGAAGAACATTACCTTCGGAAATACCTTATACTCGGAAGAAAGATTTTACTGTGTAACGGAAATCTTTTGGGCCCCACTCTGTAAAAAGGTAAAGATTTTGTTAATGATGTCGGATTATTTAAATGGTATAACCTTACCGCCCTTGTCACATCATCCACTGAACCCTCACATCATCTTATCCAAACCACCCTTTAAACCGCCATTTCACCCATTTAAATACTTCCGGTTAATCACTTACACTCTTTTTACCAAATTTACTGCCCTAAAAGCTTTCTTCTTCTCCAATTTATCTTACTCAGAACTTTTCTACTGCTATCTTTCTCAAATGGCCCTAAACCCTCAGCACAACCAGGTCGCACTCCTTGACTCTTCAAGGGATGATGACTTCTCTGATATCATTTCTTTCTTAGCCTAATCTTCATACTACACAGCCTTGACCGTAAACCCTACCATTACTCCAACCAAATGTCCGAATTTGGGGCAAATGGTCGGATTGAAACCCTAAACAGGGTTCGTGCTATTAGGTCAAGTGTTTGTGGCCAAGAGTTGGTCATCATTAAACAAATCATCAGGGAGCATCTTGAGCTCCATGATGAAGGCGCACCGACGAAATTCCCCAAATCTGACTTAGATAGCTCTTATCTCCAAATGGGATACGGTGGAGATGTAAGCAGGTCAATGGTCTACAAATTCAACTTCTTCTACAAGTGGAAGTTCCTGCTGCATGTGGTTCTTCACTGTCTATCTAACAAATCCGGGGGATGGGATCAAATCCCCTATGAACTCGGGTGCTTAGTTCACGGGTTGGTACAAGGCCTTCGCTTCAACTACTCAAGGTTTGTGCTGACTAACCTTATGGGAAATCTGCAAAGGGACACATTCTTTATGTATCCCAGATTTCTCCAGCACATAATCAACTGCGAGCTAGATCAGGGTAAGCTTGTCTGTGCAGCTGCTCTGTCTGCTCCCCAAATGAGGCCGACCATCTTCAAAGTCTTGAAGAGAGTGTCTACCAACTACACTGGAAGGGATACCGCACTACTTCCAGGTATGATTGAGCCAACAGCTCCTGGTGACATCCCTGTTAACCCCACAGGTGATGAACCCACACCAGCAACTACCCTCACCATTCCAAATCTACCTTCTCCTCCCATCACTGTCACCTACCAGAGACGTACCAAACGAACCCTTGCTCAATCTACTCTGATTGAACAGGCCCCTCCTCTTCAAACCAAAAAGGCTAGAGTGGAACAAGGGGCTCCCACTCAGCCAGAGGTCCACCAATCCTTCACTATTGACCTCAATATGGGTCTTGAGTCTCCTCAGTCTCAAACCCATGAGCCCAAAACCCCAGCTGATAGCCCTCAGGGTGAGTCTCTATACTCCCCTGAGCAGCCACAAAGGGACAGCTCAATGCCTTTTGACATTGATCAAAGTCCCGGGTCCTTAGGTCTTCATTTTTCTTTCACTGACCTATTGACCAGAGCTGGTGAAGAGACTATGTCTCTCAAAGGTGATGAAGTTGATCCACTACACCCTATTAAGGATCAACAGAGCCTAGAGAACCTCTTGTCTCTAGCCCACACCAGCAAAGCCTACTGAGGTGAGTCCCACTGATGTGGAGGGGACTCATGTAGATTCAGCTGCCACTACTGAAGGAGCCTCAATGGATCCTCAGGACAGTGGTAACGATAGTCAGACTGAATCTACGGCAACCATGCCCTATGATGCCTCTGAAAGAGACATCATTGTGCAAGGGAAACCAGGGTGCCGAGAAACCACATCTGGTGGTGAGGATGAACATACCAGGTATGTTACCTCATCTCCCCGTGATTCTTCAAAAGAAGATGAGGGAAGTATGCAACTCACCATAAGAGACCTACTTTCTAAAGTCTCAAACCTCGAATCAAAGGTTAAGACTTTAGAGGATAGGTCTGCCACTCAGCAACTTGAGATTGAAAGTCTCAAGGCCAAACTAGCTGAGACACAGATTGAGAGATCTGTTAGGCATGTACCAGTTCAAGTCTCCTTGACCTCTTCCTCTAGCTCATCTACCTCTCAAGATGATGCTACCAAAAAGGGGGAGAATGTTGGGACAGAAGGTGTGTTTTCACAGACTTCCGAAGCACAATTCAAAGCCTCGGAAGAACAAGCACAAACTTCCGAAGCTGAGATTGCTGCTGCGGAAGGACTATTTTCTCTTTCCGATGATCTAATAGTCACAGATGCAATTCTGGAACTTGCATCTGAGGTTAATAGGGAGGACTTTCTCAGCCAACCATTAGCTATAACATCTGCATTGACCCCAGCTCCTACCTCCACCACCCAACCTGGATCTTCTATCCAAGACCACCAAAGTCTAGCACTTCCAAAGACATAAAAGGCAAGAGGAAGATGACTTCGGAAGAGCTTCAGGAAGAAGAAAGGTTGGAGAAGCTCAGAAGGAAAGGAAGACTGCCAACTGGGAAACTGTTAGCTGCAAGTACAAAAGCAAGCTGCAGCCAACCAAGAGGCAGCAACAATAGAAGAAGAGTGGAGGTAATTGATAGACTGTCAGTCTAGGGGATGTTCGGAAGATGTACTCCTGCTACCATTAGAGGACTGATAGAGCTTGAAAAGGGCAACCTTGCTGCAAGGACAGCAAAAAGAAGAGGCTGCAAGGTTGGCCTTGGAAGAAGAAAGGATGTGAGAAAAGAAAGCGGAAGCATCTGCAGCTCAGGAGAGAAAGGATCACTTTCCTACTCTCAGAGGATTCTCTCAAGAGGAGTTGTCTCCACACAATAGTGATACGATCTTATGGCTCTTTCAACAAAGAGCAAGATCAAATGAGAGAAGGAGAGAAAGAGAGCTGCAAGGGAGAAAGCTGGTGGAAAAGAAGAAGAGAGAAGAAGAGGCTGGACTGTCTGCCGCCAAGAAGATAGGTGAGAAAGCTTGGATGAAGAACTATCTTAAATCTCATGGCTTCTCTGGCAGGCAAGTGGGTCCAATGTCTGAGAAGACTCTCCAACGACATGTCAGTGACATCAAGGCTGACATTCGTGCGGGGGAGAAGAAAAAGAGATGTATAGAAGGGGACAGGGGATGACCTTCAAAGCCACCTCTAGCCCAAATCCAAACCCAACCTCAACCTGAACCTATACCTTCCCTTCCCAATCAAAAGAACCTGAACGCTTCACCCCTGAACCTACACCATCACATCTACCAACTCCTTCACCTCAACCACCTAAACTACCATCATCCAACCTAAAACTTAGCCAGAACCCAAACTCCTAAACCTACCCAACAGCCAATCAAACCATCCCCTCAGCCTTCCAAACATCTCTCTATGGAGGATTCAAGCGATCAAAAAACTAAGCTCATCAACTGCCACTACTCTGAGCGAATCTCCTGTGAGGAGGATTCAGTCAACCTGACTTATGTTGATGGATCCTTAAGTTCCCTCACAAGAGATGAGTTTCTTGATCTGCCCAGAGGACTTTGGACCAAGCTGCAAGACTCCTTGGCCTCAATTCAGATACATTGAATGAGGAAGAAAAGAAGCTGAGAGGAGAAAGCTGGTGACTCTGCTGGACACAAAGAAAGGAGATAGGGTACCAAGACAACCTCTTGTACCCAGAAAGAAGATAGTCCAGTGGAGGTTCGAAGACTCTTCACAACTTTGTTGTTGAGAGAGAGAATAGTGAGATTAACAGGCTGAATGCATCATCTCTGCTACACTTAAGCAGATTTTGATATTGCTGAGTTAGCAGAGAAACCATTCTCCAAACCCTTCAAACTCCGATGTAGCTGCCAACATCAGAAATCATCTAGGCGCTTCACATGCCGAGCTACTGCCAGAAGCAAGGTCGAAGAGGAGTAAAAACTGAGAGAGGAGGAGGAAAGGAAAGGATCAGCAACCAAAGGCAAAGCCTTTCTTCAAATGGTTGAAGGTCCTGAACTTGAGTCCATAGTTAGAGGGAGTATGACTACAACTCCCCGTCAACTAAACTCTCTTCAGGGGGTCACACAAAGGGTACATGTCATTCAAAGTGATAGACTGGATCTCCTATCCACGAATGACTTGTACAAGCTTCTCAGCACCACTTCCGGGAAAGAAGAGAGACAGACAAATATCTTTTGTCCCTGGAGCTGAAAAACATTGAGAAGTAGAAATAAGTGAAGTTTTGGTAGCATCAGCCTAGGGGGAGTTTGTTGGATCTAGAGAAGCTGTTGCAACCAAAACCATGTCACTTAGAAGATTTTGAGTACAACATACGAAGGACTTCCGAAGCCAAGTGTGGGACTTCCGAAGGAAGAAGGAGCACTTCCGAAGTCTAAATGTAAAATACACTTCCGAAGGAAAACTCCAACTTCCGAAGATAAAGAAGTTACTTCCGAAGAATCAAGACTTAAAGACAAAGTTCTGAAGTCAACTTCCGAAGTATAAAGAAGTCCTCAAAGTCTCGGAAGCATAGAAGCATCTTCCGAAGTATAAGTGGCTTCGGAAGAACTTGTTCTTCCGAAGCCAATTAACCTTCGGAAGACACTTCTATTATCCAGTAGACATAAGTATGGTCTGTCTGACAGTCCGCTGCAAATCTCTGAGATACTGCATGGCGTTTTCTTAAAAGCCATGTAGTTGACCATACTTTAATCTACTGTTTACCTTTTTATGTTAAGTACAGTTGCCATCTTTAGTTGGTGACAAAAGGTAAGTCATGGACATGTCATGACTACCATATCTTAGATAATACTTTATCTAAGATACTTTAACTATAGCATTGTAGTATATGCTTTAGTCGTAGGTTCCAGCTGGTATCAAGTATAACGGCTGTAGGATCTAGTATATATAGTTTCTCATTGTAACTCTTGTAACATGCTTGTAAGTGTCTTGTAATCTTGAGTTGAGAAGTAATATATACAAGTACCTTGAAAATACTCCTGCTTGTTCCTTTGATTACTTATTATATTATTATCAACTCTTGTTAAAGGCATTGCTTCATCTTGTTTGAGTGATATCATAAGTGAGTTTGAGAGAATTTCAAGTGTTAAGTGACAAAACCCGATCCTGCACTGACTGCTGCCCAGTCTCAACAGATGGCAGAGCAGGCTCGTGTTATAGAGCAGCAGACCCAGCTGATGGATGCACAGAGAGTAGAAATGTCCCAACTCCAGGAGCAGCATGTCCAATCAGCCAAATGTATAGAGGAGTTGGAGACCACCAACAAGACCATCATGCTGCGGTTAAAGGGATCAAAGGATGAGCCCTTAAAGATCAAGGAAGGTGATGGAGATGATGGAGATGGTGATGACGATGATGATAAGGATGAGGAGGATACTGAGGATGAGGAGGGAACAGATGATGAAAGGACAGAGGGAAAGGATGATGATGACGAAACAGAAGGAGGGGATGCGGCTGCATCGGCCTCTGCTTCAGGTCAAGAAAGAAGATCGAAGAATCGACAGGACCAGTCAGCTACCACCTCTGGTCCTCCGAGCGATGAGACCTTGATTCAAGATAAAAGTACAGACTAGATATCTTTTGTATATTATTATTTTGGTGTTTGAATCATGTACTGAAAACAATGTTTTGAATGTTTATATATTAAGTTAATGTACTTCTGTTTGATTACTTACTAATGATTTATGTGTTGAATGTTTAAATCAAACAGATCTAAATTTTCAAAGAGATGAGTTTGATATTGCTCCCCTTCAACAGGTCAAGACTCAACTAACCATGATTCTTGATCTGCAAGGGATTGTAAGAAGGTCTGTGAGTTATACCCCTGAAGAAGGGGAAATAATTCATGACCTATCTAATGAGCAACTCGCAGAGATGTTCAGGCTCAATCCGGATGAAATAGTCAAAGATGCTCCAACAGTTGATTCGACTAGTGATGAAGAGCTCAACGATGTTGATGAGGTCGAGGTCGAAGATATCACTGCAGAGGAGTACCCTTAGTATGCTGACAACGAGGGTAATGTGGTCCCCAATCTGGGTGAGTCTCTCGTCAACAATACTTTTGAGGTACTGAACAAGATGGAGCAGGAAACTGAGAAGACAGAGGGAATAGCCCAACCCTCAAATAATGAAGTTGACATTAGAAAGGCTGAGTGGGCTGCATGTTTTGAAGAAGTGAGAGCCCAACGTGCTGCACCAAAGAAAGATGCCTACACCAAGCTCTACAGAGTCAAGAAACACCACAAGGTGTCAGGCAGGATTATAGCATGGGCTTACTTTGATGATCTTAATGCGTATGCAGTTAAGAGAGAACAGGGCATAGAGTACTTCAGATTCCCACATGATCTGAAGACTCTACCAGGTTTTGAGCTCAACCAGCTGGCTAAGCTAAAGCTTCTGTATGCTGACCCGAGGAAGATGTCAGGCTGGTTCGAGGCTGCCCTTAAGAAGGAGTACCACACCAGATGGGTTAACTTCAGACCCCAACAGCCTACTAGGTACATAAGAAGGTCTGAGGTTGATGCCATTACTGGCAAGCCCAAGATTGTGTTGAAGTGGAGTCCTCCGCGCACAATGTCGAGAATCCCACTCAGGGAAATACCACAGGACTTCACTCCACACTTCAAATGGTTATACTATGATTGGAGAACAGCTGAAGCGGTCATAGTCCTAAGTAAAGAGGGACAAATGGATACAATCAGGGTATTCGACCCGATGTGGCTAACTAACTTGTCGGCTAATGATGTCTATACATTATACAAGTGGCCACTGTTCTATGACATGCAAGATATTGTACAAGCCCTCCAGTTCCAAAACGTTATACGACTCTGCTTTGCGTTTGAGATTCACGCAGGAGTCACCAAAGAGGAGAAGTACAAGAAGTACAAGGAGGTTATGCAGAAGACAAGAGATTAGATAGATCTAGGTCCAAGGGGGAGTTTGTTGATGCATGTATGTCCCTAGATCATGATTTGTAATGTAATAGATCTTGTCTATCTGATTATGATGTAATATGTAATGATTAATGAAATGATATGGATTGTTTGTGATTTGTAATGTTTAATATTTCATTAATGAGTCGTGATTAGATTAATTGGGTTTATGATTGTTTGAATGGTTATACATAATGTTATATTAATTAAAATATTCAAACTTAACTTAATGAAGTTTTCAAGCGAATGGCCCATGTGAATGGACCATACGCATGAATAACTTCATACGATTGACTCAATCGCACGACTGAACCAGGAGACTGGATCAGTCGTATGATTGACCCATAAGATTGGCTCAGTCGCACGACTGAACACTCAGTCGTGCGGATGAATCAACCGCATGGTTCAATCGCACGACTGAACCATACTTATGGCCCAGTCGTACGATTGAACAATACTAACATATAAATAGACCCAATTCGTGGTGGAAAATCGTAAGCATTGATACCATTACGATTCCAGACGTACCCTAGCCGTCCAGAGACCTCCCAAATCGTTCTCCAAGTTCACAGAACACATTAGATCGATTCCTAATCGACTTCTAACGTTAGATTCAATTCTTGATTGATTCTTCGTGTGTTCTCACTGATTGGATCGCCAATCAAATAGGATTCCGCACTATTTGAGTTGGTTAACACGCTAATCACTAGGTATTTCGTTCAAATACCAGGTCCTAACAAAAAGCTTCAAAGGTTGAGTGCACCACCTACCTGTGAGAAGGAAGTTGCTCAACCTAAGGTCCTTATTGAACCTGAGATTAACTTTGATAGGGAAATACAGACTAATGGCCCAGCAACCAACTTAGAAGGGACAGGTAGTGCAGTTCTAATTACTTTCGAAGAAGAATCCAAGCTGCGAAAGGAATAATTGAACTATCTTCCTTGTCTGATGGCATGTTCATCACAGATGCCATTCTTAATCTAGCCTCTGAGGTAAACAGTGAGGACTTTCTTAAAACTCCTCTATCTCAACCACCACAAGTTCAATCCCACTCTCCCCAACATGAATCCTCTAAGCCTGCATCTCCAAAGGATGATCCTAAGGGAAAGAGGAAGCTCACTACTAAGGAGCTTCTAGGGGAGAAAAGGTTGGAAAAGCTAAAAAAAGGAAGAATTGATACTAAGAAGTTGTTGGCTGCAAGCAGCAAAGCAGCAGCAGCCGCTCAAGAGAGTATCAACTAAAGAAAGCGAGTGGAGGTTATAGACAGACTCTTCAACCTCGGAATAGACAATGAAGATATACTTCCACACCCACTTGATGAGCTTGAGAAGTTAGAGAAGGAAACCTTGCTGCAAAAAGAAAAGAAGGAGGTAGCAAGGTTGGCCATAAAGGAGGAGAAGAGAAAAAAGAAGGAGGATGCATTGAAAAAAGGAGAGGATGGAGAGAATAGCCTTTCTTTGTACAAGAGGCTATTCTCATGGGAGCTAACCCCTCATGAACATGATACGATCTGGTTTCTTTTTCATAAAGAGCAAGATCAAATCAACAAGGAGAGGAAGAGGGCTGCTAGGGAGAAGAAGAAGGAGGAGGAGGAGGAAGAGGCATAATTTGCGGTTGCTAAGAAGGTGAGAGATAATGACTGGATGAAAGCCTATCTCAATGCCCATGGCTTCACCGACAGGCAAGTGGGTCCCATGTACGAGAAGACCCTAAAGCGACATGTCAGCGACATCAAGGCTGATATACGCTTAGGAAGAAGGTAGGAGGTAACTCAAGGTCAAAGTGTTCAGAAGATGTCACCCAAACCATAACCTACAAAACCTATGCCCACACCCTTTCCTTTTCCCATCAAGACTAAACCAACAACCGAAACCTACACCCCTGAACCCAAACCATCAGCCTTACCTATATCCTCACCCACTATTTCTCAAAACCACCACCACCACCTATCCTTAAACCCAAAACACAACCCCGAACCCAATCACTACCCAAACTATCTTCTGAACCATCTAAGCCTCTGTCCTTAGAAGCATTCAAGGAGATCAAAAGAAAGCTCACTAACTGCACAACATTGAACGATATTTCTTGTGTGGAGAGTCAATTAAACTGAAATATATTGACGGCTCTTTATGTTCCCTAACAAGATATGCATTCCTTGATCTGCCAAGGGGAACACTGGACCAAGCTCTCCAACTTTTTGCAACTAACTCGCATACACTTAAAAAAGAAGATAAAAAGTTAAGAAGGAGACTGGTGACTCTGCTGGACACTAGGAAAGGAGACAAGCTGCCAACTAAGCCCCTCAATCCTAAAACAAATTATCCAGTGGAGGTTTGATGAACCTTCACACAGCTTTGCTGTGGAAAGGGAGAATGGTCAAGTCAACAGACTTGATACACCATCTCTGCTACACTCCAACAGATTTGACATTGCTGAATTAGCAGAGAAACCATTCTTCAATCCCTCTGACTCTCAGATTGCTACTCACATCATAAATCATCTAAGCAGTTTTCATCTTGCTAAGCTTACAAAGAAAGCCAAGACTGAAGAAGAGTTGAAAATGAGAGCAAAGAAAGAAGAAGAAGAAGAAGAATAAGGTGCAACTACAAAAGAGAGAACATTCCTACGGATGGTTGAAGGCCCAACTTCAGATCCTATGGTTAGATGAGAAGATTTTACACAGCATATTTTTCCTAAGATGTGTAAAACATCCGAAGTAACTTTCCTTTGTACTTCATGCATGCATGCTTAGAGCTCCTTGGTTGTTTTATTTGCATCAACCTTTAAGTGTAAACCTTACACGAACCTTTTGTTTATATGATGACCTTGATGAAAAGGTCTTGTTTGTTGCTAGCCTCCCCTTTGGTTTGCATCTTGGTTCAGTTTATTTGCCTTTCATCAGCGGACTTACTTGCTTGCTGCCTAACTTGTGACAACCTTTTATTACTTATAAGGTCTTCCAGTAGATGATACGTCTTTCTTTGATAACAATAGCTCATTATTGGTTGATATCTCTCTTCTCACGCTCATAGGATTGTAGTACAATCCTTAGCCAGAAGATAATTGTTCCGATATTTACGGATGAAGCGACCTAATCTACTTTATAATTTGTAATATTCCTCCTGCTAAACTACATATTTCATATAACTATGTATCAGCATATATACTACATCTGCTAACACACTAGTGTATATGCAAATGCACTACTTTTGAAACAAGGATGTTAGTGCTATAGCATATAAGTGAATAATACTTTGAAAGAATTTCATGAACAACATTCCAAACAAAAACAACCTATAGATAAGAATTCAGCAGTAAATAATTTTTTGTTTAGAAGCCAATCAAGTAATTTAACTTTCAGAACATTACCAAAAAGGCCAAGTGCTTAAAAGCATTCTGTTGGATCATATAAGGCTGATGCAACCAAAACAAAATTTAGAATATTTTGAAGTACAATTGAAGAGGCCTTCCAAAGACAAGTCAAAGATCTTCCGAACTCAAGAATGAAGAACTTCCGAAGGTAAAGCGCAGCCTTCCGAGACTAGTAGTTTTCCTTCCGTAGTATACACACTTAGAAGATGCAAAGGCAAAGTCTTCCAAAATAAAGTCAAGAAGACTTGAGGAAACCTCGGAAGAAGTTGATTCTTCAGAAGTATAAATGGCTTCGGAAGAACTTATTCTTCTAAAGCCGTTTAGCTTCGGAAGAATCAACTATGAACCACTGGACATATGTATGGTTGGTCTGACAACCGCTAACATCTTTAATATACTGCATGGTGTTTTCTCACATCCATGTAGTTGACCATACTTTAATCCACTATTCACTCTTTATCAATTTGTACAGTTAACATCCTTAGTTGGTGACAAAAGGTAATTCATGGACATGTCATGACTACCTAATCTAGGATTGTATTTTATCTTAGATACTTTACTTCTAGCAATGAAGTATTTTTCTAGTAGTAAACTCCGGCTGGTTATCCAAGTATAACCGGATGTAGATAGTAGTATATAAAGTTTCTCATTGTTACTCATCATTCTATGCTTGTAAGAGTCTGGTAATACTGAGTTGAGAAGTAATATATACCAGTATCTTGAAAACCATTCTTGTGTTCATTAACTTATTATATTATTGTCAACTTAGTTAGAGATTCTGCTTCATCATCCGAGTGACATTAAGTGAGTTTGAGAGATAAACTTGTGTTGTGAGTCCAACACCGATCCTACATATTCAGTAGTGGCCAGACATTCTGAAATAGAAGGAAACCATAGGGAAGATCAACAGCTAGAAGATCTTACCCAACATAATAAGAAGATAAGGAAAAAAGTAACCACAACTAGTAAAATCAACAGATAAGGCAAGCAGTTTATCGTTGATAGACAATCCACCAAAGCTTTAGTAGACTATGATCAGCTAAAAAGGTGCCATCACCTAAAAGAATATTTGATGGCAAACAACATCCAACACTTTAGAATGACTAAGGTCAAAGAAAGTTTGGAAACCAAATGAAGATATTAATTAAGTTAAACAGCCTTCAAAGCCAAACTTCAAGCCTAAAAATCTATAGCTCATGTATGAAAGTTCGGTTACTTCTATCACTTTAAAAGGCCCAAGACTAATCAGGTTTGGCTCCGCATTCGATACTAAATCTTATAAAATGTGTAGGGACATTCATAGGCCAAAAGAAAGGATTATTAAAAGTGGATTGTCGTAATACATGACCGGTGATAGATCTTTCCTATTAAATGTAGAACCATATGATGTGGGTATATTGCCTTTGGTAGTGATCAGAGGGCATGATGCATTAGTGGATGTAAGTTTTGATAAGGTACACTATGTGAAAGAATTAAACTTCAATTTATTGAGTGTATCTCAACTTTTTTATTAAAGTCATAACACTCTTTTCAATAAGCGTGAATTCTAAATGACAAAATTCATTTTAAATGTTGGGTATTTTATTGTTGTTATTAATACCAAATACTTTTCTTCTAGTTCTCTTGACATAACTTTTTACTCTATACATTGCCATTGCCTTTTGATATTTGATGTCATTTTTCACATCATTTGTTGTAAATCATTGATCATGATAGTAGAAGTAGAAAGAAGACTAGCTATATAGGCTTCATAGCTGGACAAAAAAGTTGTGAAGTATACAAGATGTTCCTTAACTATCTAAATACTTTGTTGTGTACTGAAAGTTTGCTTCGCAATATAAGCTTGTTGAACTGATGTAGCTTGAGTTGCGAAAGTATAAGGCATCTAACCTGACTGTGGAATATACTAACTATTGGTTCTTTAACTTTAGTGATGCTTACAGCATTGGCTACTGACACATCTATGTGTAGCTCATATAGTAACTGGGATTCTTATCCATGTAGCGTAAAGAGTTGTAGCCTCTGGAGATAATACTTTTCCCATAGAACTGATATGATTTACGACCTTTTGCTTGCCATCCATGTCATATGATTTGATAGTAGATATCAAATCACCAAAGAAAGTGTAAAAAAGATCATTGGTTCTCTTTTTGGATGTATAATAAATGTTCGAGAAGAAAGGAAGTGAATTCAATAACTTCTTGTTCATAGATATATTTCTCAACTCAATTCCTACACTCTTCATTTGTGTTACTAGCTTCACAAACCAACCTATTGATCTAGGCTTTCAAAGTTTTACCTTTTACATGGTTAAACATGTTAAACTCTTGGTTTATCATATCCTTTTTTATTCTCTCATATCTTTGTTTCCCATCAGTTGGCTTTCTAATGCATTACACAAAACCTTAGCACCTCAAAAGCTTCATTACCAATGCAATATTTTAGTTAAAAGCACCATCATTATTGATGCATATGCTTTGTCATCTGGTGCAAAGTTCTTCATATCATCATTCCACAACACTTAGGGCTTATTAACAACCTCTCTTTTTTCATTCACATACATGGTAACGTATCGGCCAAACTATGAGGTAACATTATAATCACCTTTAATTTATGCCCCCTAATCCACTGAATTGTTTGATTGAGCATCAAGGATTTGATACCAATTGTAAAGGACCAGATTTTATCTTAATTCACTTAATCTAGACCGAGAGATGAATCTCAAGCGTGGAATGAATGTGGAACATTGTTTAATACAAATTCAGTAATCAAAATCAAAACAATATTGCACAATAAACACGAGAAAATAAGATTTCTACTTGTATTTTACTCGAGTATGATTGCATAAGAAATTACAAAACGAACTAAATGAAAATTGTTACAAATTTCATGAAAGATGAATTATTTATATAAATTACAACACTTCTAGCACAATAGCTCTCACATCATAATTTCTCACAAAACCTGCAGTTCTTGCGTATCTTTAAGCTTTCACATAACCTTACAATTTTCTCAAATTGAGAAGTTTCCATATACATCTAAAATTTTGATTTCTGTAGCCTTAATAGTGAAATATACACTGCTTGATTCGGTCACCATCCCCATGAATCAACGTGCTATGATACCAACACAAAATGATTTTTTTTATCTTTTTTTATATTTCTGTGTTAGATCGCTTCTAAGATAAGCTTTTTAACCCACCAATGCAGTGATTCTAAATAAAGTTGAAGCAAAACGTAACAATAATAACTTAAATATACTTTATTAACTATAAAGGGAACTTATAAGCTAAACTTATGAACTTTGGAGGTGTTGACTCAAATATGGACATTCATACTTATAGATGTCAGCCTATATCTCATAATCATTATGATTATTCTTAGTATGGAAATTATATTCAAGAGTCATGATATTTACAAGAAGAATCTAGATTAGTCCATGGAGGTGTTCATGGAATGATGCTGGGTTCATTTGATGAATGATTGCTTACCAAAACACATATGTAGGAGATTCCTACTATTTATCAATTAAATTTGAAGATTGCAAGTTTACCAATAATATCAGCATGTTCAAAATTATTGAGAAGCAAAAAAGAAGATTTTTATGAAAATTAAGAACTCGTAAGCTACGATAATAAATTGTTCGGTTAATCTTGATCGAGTCAAGTCAGGTCAAGTTACGGGTCACCGGTCTAATACTTAAGTCATTTGTTTTATTTAAATTATGTAGCAAGTTTTAATTTTGAAAGAGTCTTGATAGTGGAGCAATGGGTAGTGGGTCTATTTTATAGGAGCACTAAGTCACTAACCCATGTTTACATGTTTTCTTAGTCTATTTATATGTATGTATTGCAAGTAATTAAATGTAAGAGTTGAGTATGATTTTGAGTCTGAAATAAGGTTAGAAAAAAAGTTATTTTGAGAGTCATGTTCTGAGAAGAGGGAAGCAGCCTATTGGCTACAAGGCTCAACGTGTAGAAGAAAGACGACAAACAAAAGAAAGAAATCAAAGGCGATAAGTAAGAAATCGAGGAAGGAGCAGGCTATTAATTACACATGCAAGAAGAAGAATAAATTACCGGCACCAGAAAGAAATTAAAAAGAAACGGAAGCAAGCATGAAGGAAGGAAAGTTGTTCGAAGCACGCACCTCAAAAGTAGTGTTGCGGTTCGTTCGAAGCAAGCAAGCACCTTGGTGAATTAAATTGTAAGCGAGAAGGAAGGAAAGTTGTTCGATGAAGAAGCGAACAAGTAATCTGTAGCAAGATAAAAGAAATGATGTAAGGTGAAGGTATCATTGGAATTGACAATTGGAACGGTGGAAAGTTTCCATTGTTTTAATCGATCAAAGAGGGAAGCAAGCAAGGAGAAGGAACAAAATCAATTGAATAAAGAGCAACCACCCATGTAGGCATGTACTTGAACTATTTGTGGTTTATGTCGTGGAGATATTAGCAGAAAAGAAACTGAAGCAAAAAACGAAGCAGGTGAATCAATATTGAGTTTCAAGAAAGAAGAAAGCAACATCGGGTGTTTCGGGATTAGTTTCAGGGCTGAAACCGTGACCAAAATTGCGACTGATTTCATTGGTAGCAGCTACAAGAATATGGCACCAAGCAGGAAAACGGTTCAGTAATTTCGGATTCGGTTTTGAAACTGATAGTTGCATAAGAATTGGGTGTTTGTAAGTATGATGAGAACGAAAGCAAGAATTAGCATGTAGCAAGAGCAAGAAAATGAATCCGTATGGTTCATATAGCAAGAGCAAGATCTGAGCCATGTATGGTTCGTCGAGGAAGAGCAAGAAAGTAAGCAAGTTAGCAAAGAAGATAATTCGAAGTAAGCAAGAAAGATTCGAATTAAGCAAGAAAGTAACAAGATTAGCAAGAAAACTGGTATCGAGTATAGAAAGAAAGAGCAAGATAAGCAAGAAAGAAAGAAAGAAGCATGAAAACCGAGAACCAAATCAAGATGAAGGGATAAATGTTGGGTTAATCTTGATCGGGTCAAGTCGGGTCAAGTTACGGTCACCGGTCTAATATTTAAGTCACGTGTTTTATTTAAATTATGCTGCAAGTTTTAATTTTGAAAGAGTGTTGATAGTGGAGGAGTGGGTAGTGGGTCTAATTTATAGGAGCACTAAGTCACTAACCTATGTTTACATATTTTTTAGTCTATTTATATGTATGTATTGCAAGTAATTAAATGTAAGAGTTGAGTATGATCTTGGGCCTGAAACCAATATAAATCGCATCAATTTGATAACTCGCCAAGTTAATGTTAATTAGTAGAATCTACATCAACTCGTAGAGACTTTTGACAGTTATTTTCTGTGCTTTCACTTTTTAGTTTTCACGTCCATTTTCGACTATAATTAAATGGTAAGGTTGAACTCATTTTTGCACCTTTCACTGTTATCTCCCTTGAATGAACAACCTCTGATGAAATGAAATGACATTTTATTATTACATCATTAATTGTTCTTGTTTAGATTGTTAATGTTTGTTTCTATTATTGCAATCGTATTAGAGTTTCTGCATCCCGTACATAAAAAATCAACAGATTCATTTGATCCTCAAATAATGTAGCTTATAGCTATTTGAAATTTTCCTAATATGATGAAGCATCATGAATGTTCTAGGAAATTCTGAAATCCCAATATAATGACTCGAAATGCATAAATGCAGTCGCATTTAGACGTTAAATCACCTTAGTATGTGCCTACTAATCTATTTTTACTGGTTTTATAAGCAAACATTTAAAAACATAAATTTACGCTAATAACATTTTGTTAACGAAAAATGTAAAAATTGATTCTCAAAAGAGAGGAATGCTAAAAAGTAGATATTAATCATAAAATTTATAAGGTTATCCACTACAACAAGCTTACAAAATAACCAAAATGTCATGAATGAAGCCAAGTAATTAAAAAGGAAAAGGGTTAAGTTTTGCTCCACCCATCTTCCAAATCTTGAGAGATGCCTTAACAGTGATTCCAGTTGCATTATTAAACAAAAATACTTTGGCTGCTTCATTAATTGCATTTGTAGGATACACTCTTGACGTAATTACCGTTCTTCCTCCTTGGGCAAAGCTTTCTACTATTGAATGGTCCACCTGCATTTGTTACAATGTGTTAGTATATATGTCAACATGTGTACGTATGTGCATCGTAATTTGTAGACAATTAGTTTTTTGTTTGGTTTTCGATGTTTGGCATGAGTGACAAAACGGGTGAGCTAGGTCATGTGACGGGCTAGAAGGGATTTTAGACCAAATGGTACAGCTTTAAAACATTTTAAATTGATTTGGGTTGAGGAGAATATATTGGACCAAAGCAAGTTTACATTGTATATTTCTTTTTATAGTAGCTCATAATGACAACGATGATGATCGTGAAGGCGCTGACAGTGGTGGTTAAGTTGAGGTCCCAAAATTACCAAAAATTCATTTTGGTTTTTAGTTTCTGTCACTATACAATAGGTTTTAAGGATGACACATACCAATAACCTCATATTGTAGTTTTCACCATGGAGTACAGGAACAGTGCTTCCATATATCATTTTACCCACATCTAAGAGCTTTGATGATCTACAAAAAAATCGAAGTTCATAAATTATATAAAAGGAATGAGCGCACAAATGAAAGAAAAGTATAAAAACTAATACCAACCTGGATTCATCAGCACAGAAATAGGTTCTTGATGTACCATCAATGTTTTTCGCAATGTAAAAATAAACAGGAGTTTGTTCAGAAAGTGATGCATCAGCTAGAACCACAAGCCCGAACGGTCCCAAAACACCCCTCATGGTCGAACCCTCGCTTGTCGTGCAGTTGAACAACACATCGGCTTCTAAGGTTGCACCCAACAAAGCTTCATCAACCTCGAATGAGGCACTTATGTCCAACTATAACAAATATCATATGAAATGTAAGCTTATATACGAAGTTCACACTTTTGGTTATGTTTAATTGGGGTTTTAACAAAAAACTATTGACCAAAGGTTAGTATTAAATTATTTGAAATGATAAATATGATACACTTGCAAAATAGATATATATAACTTTATATTCGAAAACTAAGAAAGTTTATAAAAATTAGCATGTCACCTGTGTTGCTAAGCCTATATCAAGTGGAACAAGTGACCCAGGCCGCAACTCGACATCTTTAAATTCATCATGCTCTTCCGATCTTAGTGTCTCTGTTTCCTCGACGGGCCACTGAATCAAGTTGCTTTGTGTCTTCGTGTCCAACACCACAGTTCTTGGAACATTCTATAAATAAATAAAATTAATAAAAGTATTTATTAGCTATGGCTGCAAAAAAGAATGTAAAAAATGAGCATTCAGAAATGTTATTGTTATTTCTTAATTATGGCTATAATATAAACATATATTTTTTAAACCATATATGGCATGTCAAAACCAAATGTTACGTGACAAAAGTTTTTATTGTTGTGTCTTTTTACAAATACAATGATTCTTTTATGATCATAATATAAAATAAATACGATTAATTTTTAATTATATACCAAAACATTCGCCCATCCTTTCTCAAGGTCATCTGATTGAGTATCCGTTTCTCCTACATAGCCCCATAAGACACGTCTTTTTTTACTCGGATCATAAAACGTCTTTGATGCATAAAACTTCCCATAATCATATCTCAACCCGATACCCAAATCTAATTCTGGATCATCCGGATACCATTTATCCTTAACCGGGTCATACGACCCAATTGCATACCAATCATGTCTATCCTCATCTCCACTTTGCTTTAACACATACTTCACACCCGGCTCATGATTCGACATATCCAACCCGTTTGTATTTGTCGTGGATACTGGGTAAAGATCCACACACTCCCACATACCCGTACCAGGTACCGAGTGAAGCACATCATCTAACAATTCAAAATGGGTGAAATTGGTAGTATGGTAAACTAAGGCACACCCGATTGTATTGTTGTGCTTGGACCCCATTACCATGCGGTACTTACCATCGGGTCCAATCCAAAGAGATGATGGGTCTCGAAAGTCTTTGAGACCAACTCCGGGAGGAGGGAAGAGGATGGGGTTACCTTGGTATTTGACCCAATCGATAAGGAGAGGATCAGAAGAGTTGGTAGGGTATGCGAGGCACTGAAGCTGAGAAAGATCATAAGCATTGCCACTATAGAGCATGAAGATTTGTCCATTAGGGAGAATGGTGGCTGAGCCGGTCATGACGCCTTTGATGTCATACCAGTGATCAGGAACCATGGCTAAAGGCAGGTGGAACCAGTTGATGAGATCTTTTGAGACTGCATGACCCCATGTGATGTTGCCCCAAATAGCTGAATCTGGGTTGTATTGGTAGAATAAGTGATACCAACCCTTGTGATATAATGGACCTACAATGCATCCAAATCATTTTGAAAAAAATAAATAAAATGCTAACACCAACCAAAGGGGCTGATAGTACGTACATAATATGAATCTAATAAATATATCATCAATGATAAACTATTACTTAATACCTTTTTAATTGCTGATTAATCTCTTTATAAGAAAGTAATATTCAATCCATTGTACTTTTTTTAAGAGAGTATCATTAACTTATTTATAATTAGTGTACATTTTTGTTTTTTTGCTTTGGTCATATATATCATTATATTTTAATTCAAAAATGTTTTTTTCTTACATTAAACTCCCCAAGATTTGAAAAAGTTGTCATTTTCATTCAAAAATGTTAGCTTCATCATTTTTAAATGTTAAATATTCATAGTTAAAAAGGTGCTTATGTAAATTTTTATATAAAAAACAAATTCTTAAAATATGTGTGCGTGTCGCTAATATAATTTTATTCACGTAATTCATGATTTTAGATGAAAATGATATTTTTTCAAAATTGGTGAGCAAAATGCATCAAAAATCTTTTTGTATGGAAATGACATAATACAATTAAAACATAGTAAGTAAAACGATAATTCAGTCTTATAATTATAACGATAATAAAGTACATTACGACTGAGTGTTAATTTTTATGTTAAATCAACCTTCTTTAATTACGTATGTATTTTTCTCCACATAATATATATATTTTTTAACGTATTTAACATTTAGTATTTGTATGTAATATATATGTTACTAAAAATAATATCAAATAACAATACTAAAAGGATAGAAATAAAAAAAAAACTTAACAAAAAGACAAATATAAACGAAAGAAAAAGTTTAAAAATAATAATAATAGCATAAAACATATCTAAATAAAAAAATATTACTTTCTAAGAAAATTATATTTATAAAAAAAGTTATTAAAAAGATAGAAATAATAACATTAAAAATATTTTATTTTCTAAGAAAATTATTTGCTTGTAATATATGTGTTACTAAAAATAATATCCAATAACAATATTAAAAGGATATAAATAAATAAATAAATAACAAAAAGACAAATAGAAACGAAGGATAACATTAAAAAAATAGTAAAAAACATATCAATGTAAAAATATTATTTTCTATAAGATATTGCCAAAATAACGACTTGACTTAGAGTATCACAATAAGAGAGGTCAAGGACACCTCCACACCAGCCTCCCGTCTTCTTACTCCATGAACTAACAACTTCTCTTTCCACCCCACATTCCTCTCCCTTCTTATAAAAATGGCTATACACTCTCATGAACCATGTCTCGTTCTTATATTGTTAGAATTATCTACGTTAGTCATCTCTTTTTCATTGTTTGTATGTGTCCCGCTCGACTACCGCTCATTTACATATGGTTTGAATGGGAAAAAAATTAAAAAATGGAAAAGGAGACCACATAAAAAATTATTTTAAAGAAATTATTTCGCAAAGAGAAACTATTTTATTAAAAAAAAAAGAAAAAGAAATTGTTTGTTAAAAAACAAAAAGATCATTTCTGGGGGAGTTTTATGAAAAAGAAAAAGTTTAGAAACACTAATGAGGTAGAATTTAAAATAAAAATATAAAAGCAATTCTTTTCATTTATTATAGTATAAATAGAAAAATGTGTAACATTTAATTTTTATTATAATTATATAAAATAATACTATATCAATAAATATATTTAAGTCTGTGAGCTTAATTAAACTCGATGTATAAACCAATTAATTGGGTTGTTCTCGTCCGAAGCAATTGTACCTTATCAAACTTGGTAAAAAGCATAGGTTTAAACTAAAGAATATTAATGACTTTGATTTGATGTACAAAGATTTCCAAAATTTTATATTGCTAGTAATTAACTATCTAAATTGAAGGTTAAAAATTATATAGAGTGCATACATTTATTTTATTGTTAGAGTTAGTGATCATTGGTAAAAGAAATACTTAACAATCTAGCAATTTAACGTATGATGAAAAGTGATAAATTTAATCTAATCTAAACATCACAATATATCAAGGGCACTTAAAAGGAAAACAAATGATTGCAAGATTCAGTACTTACCATCAGGATCTGACGTGAAGATCAGCAAGATCATCCATCACGAACCGGCAAAAATCACGCCAAATGAATTCAGAAACATACATTAGTGAATATTATTTCCAAAATAAAAACATATAACAAAACTAATTCTTAATATTTCAAACGAAGTGATCATACCACTGATGAAATTTTTGTCGGGTTGAAAGTGATAAGCCGATCGTTGCCATTCTATGCTGTCATCAGCCCCAACCTCCTTCTTCGGCTTCTCCACCCCTCTTGAATTAGTTGTAATGGTGGCCGATTGCTGGCGACCATGAGAGTGAATTATTGCAGCCAACGACGAAAGTAGTAGAACGGAGACAAATAAACCGACCAACAGTTTTACGGTGGATGATCGGTCGGTCGGAGACTCGGTGGCTTCCGGGTCATTGTGAGTAATAAGAGGGGTGGTGGTGGTGGAAGAAGCCATGGAATTGGTGAGGTTTACACACGGGGTAAGCTTGAAGGTTGTGTCACTAGGGTTTTATAGAATTATTATTGAGTTTGGGTTTTACTACAAGTGGGGTGGTGGGCCTGAAAAATAAATAGAATAGAATGAAAAAAAAAAAAATACATTCTTAAAAAATAGTTTTGATATCCGATTTTATTGTTTCAACCTCTGTTTTTTCTCTCATAACCCAAGATTTTCTCCTTTCTAACTAATTTTTAAGTTTCTCTTCATTTTTAATTAGTTGTTACTTGTTAGGTTCAATCTTTACATGGTCACAACTCACACTCGTAAAATTCATTCTATTTCTCACTAACTAATTTTTTTTTTTTTTTGAGAGTGTATGGTAACATTTTAGACAATTAGACATGATATTTTTAGTCAATCCATTCTAGATATTTCCCTACGGAAATACAACTACACTTGTCTTTAGGGTAAAGATTAAAAAAAAAAATAGTGTGTTAAAGAAAAGTTATAGAATTTTTGATCTTACAAAAGTTCTTTCTACGTACCTTCTTATAACACCTAGGAGGTTCATTTGGAAACAGTATAAAACCACAAACAAGGAGAACACTTTTTGATTATTGTTTTTATACTTGGAATAAATAGCAAGTCGTAGACTTAAATATTAATCTTGATTATCTTTTTATTTTAGTTTTGTAATCTTCAAAGCAAATATAATGTAAGCTGCAAGATTTAGTAGAGGAAAAAAAAAGATATATAATAAATTAATTATAAATAACTCAGCTTCTCTTCATTTATATTTGTGAGTTTCTCCGGAATGATATCAAATGTTTACTTTTTTTTGAGTTTTATGTTTATTTTGGGTGGAGAATCTTGAAATTTGCAACCTAATTTGTAAAAAAATCGTCTATCATTGATTATCGTTTGCACATACGAAAGGAAAACACATATTTGTTTACATATATACATGTAGCAATAAGTTTTCTTTTCTGATTTGAATTGATTATTGATATTCTGCTTTTTGAATGTGTTGAAGTATTAACATCAATGATATTTTAGCTTTTGATAGTTCTATTTACAAAAAAAATACATCTTGTACTAATAAAAAAAAGCATAACTCCTAAAAGTAAGTTAATACACGGTACTTTTGTTGTTTCATTTTGGTACATTTGACAGGCACGGAATGAAAAGGGGTTCTGTTAAAAATCGCTTGACTTGTTAAAAGCGTTTGAAGATATCAAATCTTTATCATTTCTATGGATCAAAAACAGGGAAGTTCATAACGGTTTCACTTGACCAATTTGGTGTAAGTTTGTTCTTTTGTCGTAAACTTTGATGTTGGGGTGTTGGTTGGACTTATTTACTTGCTATGTCTCATAAGTTTTATAATTATATAAAATCCACCGTTAAATAAAAAAAGTAAGAAAAGCAAATCTATACTATATAGCAATCACTAATCGTCCCTTCGAGCTCAATCAGTTGACAATTTATTTATTGTTTTTAAGGTATGTGCTTAATAAATCTCATCCATTAAGTTATGAAGCATTTCTTTATGACGGCCGACTTGTAAATTCACATACCACATCGTAATTCTTAAAATATATTTCTAGCCTCTAGCACTTTGGTGTTATATATTTAACATGTGAAATTAGACTAGTTCATATTTTTATTTATGGTTTATGTAATTATAAGAATGTACAATCTTCATCATTGTTTTTTGTATCTGTCCATTAATTCAATCGGATTAAAATAATTGACCTTTGAACAATATGAATTTCCAAAATGTTAGCTCACATGAGAATACATATTATATATGTTTGGTTCACATGTGACAAAAAAGAAATTTTATTTTTATTTTAGCATCATGGTAATTGATTATTTTGTGACAGTTCCATTTAATCTGAATCGATTGAGTTTTGATCTAAGACTAATTTAAAAAGTATATGTAATTTCAAAAGTGAAAAAAAAAATTTAATTCTTCGGCCAAAAAGATTTAAAAAGATTAATTAAATAATACATCAAGTGGGTTGTCCACTTAAATAGAACAAAACTAATTTTTATACTGTTATTCTTTTGACTTAATATTAGTAATAATGCCCAAGATATTTAATTTTAAAACTTAAATTTGTTAGAGCATATTGGTGGCACATGAGTTTTCTGTTTGTAGTTGGTTGCAAAATGAAAGATGGAATTCTAATTACATTCATGTTACTAGTTACCCTTTCGATGTTATAAAAACTAATTTAATTACGACCTTAAGAATAAATTAAGATAATTTATACAATAAAATGATTTAATATCTAAAAAGTGTAACAAATATAGATTTAACTATAAGTATTCTTAGTCAATGGTTGAAATTAAATTGTAAGTTTGTTATAAACATATATTCTAAGCATAATCATTTTATTGACTTTTTTTAAGTTTCTTACTTTTTTGAACATTCAAACTTTTGTGTACAACATTATTTTTCATAAAAAAATACACCATAAAATGAGCGTTTGAATGTTTAAAAAGAGTACAATGCTATCTTAAAAAATTTTAAAAATTTGTCTTTTAGCTCCTCGTCATTATGTTTTTACTACAAATCAGTGCGTCGTTTCAATTGTTATTGTGTTTTTCAGAACACTGTTGGGTTTTTATAAAATATCAATTAAAAAATATAACGATAAAATAACACAATTGTGTACTTCTAGTATGTAAAACACAATGATAGAATAACATATAATTAATCTAATACATTAAAAAACAATCCTAAAATAAACAAAGTGATATAAAACGTATTAGACAATAATAAAATATCTTATTATGATTTTTTTACTTGTTACTGCGTTTTCTCTAAACATTATAAGTTTTAAAAAAACACATTGGTGAAATAACATTATTGTATAATTATAGTTATAAAACACAATATTAAAATAATAATAATATAAGAAAATGATGATAAAAATAAAATGAGATAAAACGTAAAACACGATGATCAATACATATAACAATTGGTGAAAAATACTTAACACAATGATCTCACATATATAACACAATGAACTGACGTATTAAACATAATTAGTTGACATATTTAACCCAATAACCAATATACCATGACCTTTAAAAATAATAGAACGAGATATGTAAAGACTTTGTGATATACGTAATTGTTTTCTTTCATTCAATTTTTTCAATAATTATATTTTTATTTTTTAATTTACGTCATAACACACTGAGCCGATACTGACTAACATCGAATTCCCAAAAAATTACGCAACAGCCGTATCGCCGCAACGTACGAGCATTTCCACTAGTTAGATATCTATGAACATGTGAGTGCGCCCACTCATCCACACATGCGCACTCATGCACATATATAACCTAAAAATTACATTTTATTTAAAAAGGCAAAGAACATGTTGTCTTTTTCAAAATTGTGTTATATGTTTTAAAATTTGTTCCAACTGATCGTAATTTTGTACGATCTGTTTTGAAATTTATGTTGTCTGATTGAACTTTATGCAGTCTGATTTAATTTTGTATCGTCTTTCCAAATTTATGCTATCTGGTTTGAGCCATCAAAATCTAATTTTCTAATAAGGGAATTGGTTTATCGACGATAATACTTCCAACCATAGGACGAGTCGACTCCGATGCTGCTAAAAAGAGTTCAATCGAAGTTCATTGAGCCGCTTTTGAGATGATTAAAATCACTTTTAGAATACTTAGCCAAAAAATAATTTTTATTTAAAGTTATGTCAATATGTATATACTAGATTTAGTAAACCCGTATAATGCATTGGTTGAATAAATAAAATATATAATGATATCAACTTTTAAACTTTTGTTTAAACTTATTTTTTCCAAAAAAAAAATAAACATTTTGTTTTAAAACAAACGTTATAAAAATATGTTTTAAATTTTTTTATTATAACTCTCAGTTTTAATGATTATTTTTTAAAAATTACTTTTTAAAAAGCATCAATTTTAAACATTTCGTATTTTTAAAAAAGTTTGATGCTTTGAAAAAAATCTTATTTTATAAACATTTGTTTCTTTAAAAATAACATTAATAAAAATATCTCTTTCGTAACTTATTATCAATCTATTTTAAATCTAAAACAGTGTTAATAATATTATTAGTAATTAAGGTAATTTATTTAATATCATACCGAGTTACTTTTTATTAGAGTAGTAAAATAAGATAAGATACGATTTTAAAATAGTGTAATAAAATAAATGTAGATTTTCTACGAAAATAAGTATTATGAGGTTCTTTTAGTTCATTTATCTTGACTACTACTTATCAAACCTCACTATGTATATGTATATTTCAAGTTTCTAGACAATTTTTGTCTACATGAATTGGGTAAACTCCACCAATTAAATCGTTTTAGATTCAGGGTCTTGATTACAACTCTTGCTCTACGACTCCTTTTGTTTTAGGCTTTTAGCAATATATTCTGCAATAACATTTTTGGTTTCTTTTTTGTAGCATAATATTTTCTATTTAAAATTAACGATTCCGCACATTTTTTTTGAACAGCAAAGCAAAATATATATTAATCATCATAAAATTATCACCAGCAAGATGTTGGGATAAAACATCACATATTCATCACCATTATTAAGGATATCAAAATTACACCATGCTTGCCAAACTATATCACCAAGTTTTGCTCTGATTTTGATCCACCAATATGTGTTCACCTTGATTTCCTCCATAGTTTCCTCAACACTCGGATGTTTCCCGTTGAACAGAAAATCATTTCGAGCCATCCAAATAGACCAAAGCATAGCCATACCTATGCATTGCAAACATTTCTTTAGGTTAGACGACCCTTGTACCTCCTGCATTTTTGTCATAGCGTCTCGAACATTTTGAGCATTCAACCGCGAAATCTTACACCATCTCTTTACTGCATCCCAAACTTCATTTGCAAAAGCACAGGTGACTAGAGCGTGATCCACTGATTCTTCATGTCCAAAGCATAGGCTGCACTCCGTTGTTGGTAAGTTAACTCCGCGATTCATCAGTTCTTTCTTTACCGGTATCTTGTTTAACCTTGCTTTCCAAACAAAACCATTAACCTTTATTGGCGCCCACTTGTTCCATTCCATCGGGTCTAGATCCATACACCAGCGGTTTGATTCTATAATTCGCCTTAGCTCCTTTGTCGAGAATTCTCCCGAGTTACCTGCTTCCCATCTCCAGTGATCCTCCCCATTATAAAAGGTGCCATTTTTTAATAAACTTTCTAACTGCACACTCTCAATCATCTCATCTTGTGTAAGATTCTTTTTTTTCCATTTCCATTTAAAAACCACGTTATTTGTGCTAAACTCCACCCTTTTATCCACTGTGCAGAATTTTTCTTTCTCTATTTTAAACAAAGCAGGGAATGATTCTTTCAAAGCCACCTCCCCAAACCAAATATCTAGCCAAAATTTAATCTTGTCACCCTTTCCCACTTTTCCTTTGACAAGCTTGTTTACATCTAAATTTTCTTTATAAAATTCTTTATCCAGCCCACCAATTTGTTTCCATATGCCGCATACCACATTGTTGCACGGTATAGCCACAAACTTCCTCGGTTGATGATGAATTGCCGATATAACTTGAGCCCAGTAAGCTCGATTCTCTGACTTAAAACTCCATCTCCATTTTGTTAACAACGCCAAATTTGCATCTCTAATACTTATTACTCTAAGCCCACCCGATTCCTTTGATGTTATCACCTTTTCCCATTTTACCCAGTTGATTTTACGTTCCTCCTTTGATCCACCCCATAAGAAACTTCTTCTAATCCCTTCTAACTGTCGTATCACCTGCAATGGAGCTTTAAAAAGTGACAAGTAATACATTGGTAGACTGCTGAGCACTGATTTTACCAACGTCAAGCGCCCCCCAAACGACAGGTTCTTAGCTTTCCACACTGAAAGCCTACTTTTTAGTTTTTCCACTATTGGTAGCCAGTTTTTTACTAACCCCATGTTTGCCCCTATAGGAATACCAAGATGGATAAAAGGAAGGTTAGCTGCCTTACACTTTAGCACTTCAGCCATCAGATGTACTAAATTCCTTTCCACCCCAATCCCATATAAGTTGCTTTTATTAAAATTTACTTTCAGTCCCGAAGAAATATTAAAACATCTAAGAATTCTTACAAGATTTTTTGCATTCTCATGAGACCATTCACCTATTATTAAAGCGTCATCCGCATATAGGAGGTGTGAAACCAAAGGCCCATCATTAGGTAGCCGAATACCATGATATAACCCCGCCTCCACAGCCGTTTTTATGGCCACGTGGAAAGCTTCCATCACCATTATAAATAAAAACGGGGACAAGGGGTCACCTTGTCTAATTCCTCTAGTTGCTTGGAATTCAGATGTTGGTGCCCCATTGACCAAGACATATGATCTAGCTGATACTAGACAGTTACTTACCCACTTCCTCCAAATTTCTGGGAATCCCATTTTAATTAAAATGGAATCAAGAAACCGCCAATTCACCATGTCGTAAGCTTTTTCAAAATCTACCTTGAGTATCATGGCTTTACTTTTCTTAGTATTAAGCCAGGAAATCACTTCGCTCACTATTAATGGACCTTGTAAGATATTTCTTCCCGCGACAAAAGCTGTTTGCTGCTCACTGATCACCATGTGTATCACCCGTTTCAACCTTTCTGCCATGATCTTTGAAATTACTTTATTGATACACCCCACCAGGCTAATTGGGCGGTAATCATTTAAAGACAATGGATCACCAATCTTTGGGATTAAAGCTATAAAAGCCGAATTACACCCCGGGCTGATCGGAGCTCCAGAGAAAAAATATTGCAATACACTATTAAAATCGTCTTCCATTAGATCCCAAAAGCTTTTAATGAACTTAAAGTTGAAACCATCCGGCCCAGGAGCTTTGTCGCTACCACATTCCCACACAACACTTTTAATTTCAGTTTTAGTGAAAGGTTTAAAGGTCGATCGGGCATTGTTTCTGTAATCTCTGTTTAAAATAATTCAACACCTCTTTCTTGACACCCGCAGGGCTTGTCTCCCAATTTCCATTCACCGCCAGGCCATTTATTCTATTACTTTTCATATTACTTTTGATCGAGCAGTGGAAAAAACTAGAATTCTCATCTCCATCAGCAATCCATTTAATTCTAGCTTTCTGTCTTAAATCTCTTATTTTTGCCTCCTCAATTCCTTTAAGCTCTTATTTCCATTTTATCCTTTCATCTTTTTCCATGCTTGACAACTCTCTGATTTCGGCCTCCATTTCTATATCTTTTATTTTGTCTTCCAATTCCACCAGCTTGGCCAATTCCATTTCCTTTTCACGCGTCCTCAATTCTTTATCGCTAATTTTACCGCTTTTAATTTCATAAGAAGTCTTTTATCTGGGGGACCAAACACCTGTGTGTTTTTATACGCCTCGGACACCAACATACGGAAGCTCGGCTTATCAATCCATGAATTGTAACACCTAAATGGGGTTGGCCCAAAATTTACTTCCGTTGTCTTAAGAACCAATGGGCAATGATCAAAATGCTTACGAGGTAACGCCGTTAGTGCAGCACACGGCCATCTATTCCAAAACTCCTCGCCTACCAGTACTCTATCTATCTTACTTAGTTTCGAACCATCTGGCGACATGTAAGTGTAACTCCTACCCCCCATTGCATACTCTTTAAGATTTGCTTCATGAATGAAAGAGTTGAAACGAGAGGCATTCGAACTACTAAATCTTGAATTGAATCTATCATCCGGGAATCTTACTTCATTGAAATCACCAATCAATATCCACATACCTGCTATTTCCGATTTAAGCTGTAGCAATTCGTTCCATAGCGCGCATCTTAAAATCGGGTCATGTGGCGCGTACACATTTGCCACCACCAGATCCGTTTGCACACCGGGGGATTTACCCACCGTTAATAAATAATGTTGATTTTTAACTACCCGCACATTTAGTTAACTATTTTGAATAATTAACTAAAGAATTGGTTTTATCTTTTAGTTATACAATTTTTTAAACTTGAATTCCTGTTTCTGACATTTTTACAATCACGAAATTCTTTTTATGATTATCAATGTGTTTTTTATTTTATGTTTTAATTTCCATAACCGAATCGACTCAACTTCATACCTTTCTTTTTAAAAATTTAACAATATTGATTTCACTGCTGTAAACCGGGTTCACGACAACGTTTTAACATTTATATTTTTCACGAGTTTATCACTCCGCTACAAGACGCTGGTTTAAAATATAATATACAATAGTCGGCTCTTTGACTTATTGTCCACTAATGTTTGAGTTATTATAATTGTAGTGGGTTTGCCAAGTTGCATGTGAATGCTTTTTATTTGTCAATAAGTTTCTTTTATAAAAAATTCTATTTGTTTTTTGTAAACGCAAATTAACTCAGTTTAACATATTTATCTATATACAATGAACTACCAAAATAAGTAGTAAATATCAATCCAACACTTCATAATATAACTTCACAGAGATAGAAATGGTTGTAGATTCATCCTCTCCGGGGGATCCTAAAACACAAAAGAGGTCAGTTCCTACTCACAATCATTTCAGTTTTTATATAAATTTTAGTATGATATAGGAATAATTATGGGCATATGGTATTTCGTATTTTATATTTAAAAATGGACATTATATAACGTGACAATGCTAACATTCTGAACGCCTACTATACGTCTATACTCTAGGTTTGTCTGTAGGGACATAATAATATTTCAACGTTATAAGATTATTGTTATTTCTCAAGTTCTATTGTGATTTTCATAAATAATAAAATCAGATTTGTGGATGTCCCGACAAAGATATCTTTTCTTTTCAGTTGCCATGATGATGATGGGTTTCTACATATAATTAATACGTCTTAATATAATTAATACATAACTGGACAAAACTACTTTGTTGGAAAATAATAAAGTAAATCAAATGATGTGTATTAAGAAATAAGAAAAAAAAGGAGCCTTTTCTTACATATTTCCGAATTTAAAAAGAAATTAAGGCGGTATAAACAACCGTTTAGTGATTCAACGTCTTCTTTTTGTCTTTACACAAAAAACGGGATTGATGCTGGAATAGTTATTATTAGTTTAAAAAATCATATATTAAATGCGATATTTGTCTTGTTTGATATTATATTGTAAATTGTCATTAACTTAGGGTACCATTTTGTTTATTGCAGTTAGAAAATCAAGTGCATCGGAGAGTCTTCTTCATCTTTTGCTGGAACTCTTTTCTCTAGAGGTAGTGAAGTGAGCCGAGGAGAGGCTGGATGGAATTAAGCTCGAACCAACTGACAAAGACCAAACTTGATAGAAGCATGATCAATCCGAACTTGTTTCAGAAGTTGTAGAGAATTGAATAGGCTGTGATGCCGGAAAATATCTTTTTTATCTTAAGAGATCCTTCGAATATGACCCAAGGGGATAGAAGCCCACAGACGGTAGACTAAGCCGGAAATAGATAGATGCATGTGACTAGATTAGCACGAGGAAGGGAAGAATCTTGTTGTGGGATAGCCGTTTTTGAATAAGTCTTATTTGGTGTTTAAAGTTGAGTCTATCGATGGAACACAAACATAACAGATAGTTGAATGCATGTATAGTTGAATAAATACATTCTTAACAGAACAAATTTTATGTTTATGTTAGTTTAATCTGTTTATGTCCATTTGCGTCCGTAAAGTAACGGAAGAACATAAAATGATGCATAAGCAAATACATAAATTAACACATAAATTAAATCGTAAACTTTTACATAAAAGCCTCTAAAATCTAAAAGTTATGATTTCAAATATATCTTATATCATGGTCCCCTTGTTATTAAATAATAGAGCGCATAAGCATGAAATTTAAAGCAGTTTTGTTTTATATAGTTTTTAAAATATCAATAAACATAACCAAATGCTATAAATGAATATAAACGAATGTAGCAAATAAACATTTGTTATCAATAAACATAACCAGACACAAATAAAAAGTGCATAAATGAATCTCAATTAAAATACATCAACAAATTGGTTTTGAATCTATGCGAACAAACAAGATATTTTATGTTTTTCTTTATTTAGTTAATTGCACAAAAATCTTGTTTGTGATGTAATTTTGTTTTAAATAATTAAAGGTAAACAGATTTTCCTCTGGATGATTAACACATGGTTAGTTAAACATTAGGTTTTGTATTGAAAACATAGTTTGCTAAAGATATATTAGCTTGTTAATCGGGCAATTCCTTTTGTAGTATAGAAATTTCACCGTTAAAAAGAAACCTGTATAGTTGCCGAAATAATGGTCCTCGGCAACTAAGCAAGATATGTGACATTTACCCAATTTCAATTTTCATTCTAAAGTGGTAATTTTCATGCTAAAGATATATTATATTGTTGTTCATTATAAGACTTGAATTCTCAACTTTACACACCAGATACCATCAGGTCATAAACCCTTAACTGTTATGTCAAGTTACAATAGTTATACCAAAGTGAACTAACCGGATCGAGTGTGGATATATGCTCGTCAAGTATAATATGTATGGGTGACAATCTTGACCCAGAACATAAAAGTAAGTTAGAATGGTGTTACAACCATCTTGATGGCTTTTAATATCCCTGATTGATATTATATTTATAAAAGCGGAAGTTATTAAACATTTATTAGTTAGTTGTTACATAACATGATAAAAGAGAAAGCTAATTTATAACAGGTTCTATGATTGTCTTGAAACCTCGCAGAACGAACGAAACAATACGAACTTCGATCTTCAATCCGGCTACCACCCATGTACAGCTAGTTATGCTCTAGCATTAACTTGAAATCCGTACACATAATGTAACACCCGGCCTCTCACACCAACAATATTGTCCACTTTGCCCACGAGGAGCTCACGGATTTGCTTTTGGTTGCCCGGGTGAAAACTTCCCAGGGAGGTCACCCATCCCTGGACTGCTCCCACCTGAGCACGCTTAACTGTGGAGTTCTCCTCTCATCCACAGCCAATACGCCCAACACGCGTTGTTGATGTTAGAGGAGAACTCCACAGTTAAGCGTGCTCAGGTGGGGAGCAGTCCAGGGATAGGTGACCTTCCTGGGAAGTTTTCACCCGGGCAACCAAAGCAAATCCGTGAGCTCCTCGTGGGCAACGTGGACAATATTGTTGGTGTGAGAGGCCGGGTGTTACAGATTGGTATCAGAGCCATTGGTTATAGGGAATTATGCTGCATTTTGTGGACCTAGACTATAACTGTAGTTCATTACATATCTTTATCGCTTCATATATTAACTTAACTGATAACAATTGTACTTGTATAAATTGTACTTGTGTGTTACCTTGTCTTAGAGATGTCGTCTGCATCGATGCCGATATACATTTTTGACTCAGATGAGGAGTATGAGCCGACATCTCCGACCTCATCCGCAGGATCTACATCAGCCATCCTGATCCCTACGTCCGATGCCGTGCTCCAGCCTATTGGTGCTACTGAGACCGAGACCCCCACACCACCTGCTATCCCTGTCACCGAACCTACTCCCGACCCCACACCTAACGCGCCGGAAGCATTACCCTCGACTCGGTTCTTCGGACTACCTCCTCCTCCTCCAGGCACGTATTGGTGGGCGTGTACACCCGATATTCATGCCGACCTCCCGGAGGAGCTCGTCCAGGGAGTCGTGCGTATCATCGGGCCGCAAATCCCGATGGCCGTTCCACTGGCCATGTCTCATATCTTTGTTGAGTCATCCTTACGGTCTACTCCTATTACTACTCATCCTCAGCCAGTTGACCCCACTCCTGACACCGAGGAAGTTGACCTAGATTCGGAGCCCATTGACACAGTTTCCCTGACAGCCGAAACCAACCCGGTCGACTCTGACCTGGTCGACTCCGACCCGATCGATTCTGACTCGGATGATTTTGACCCGGCCGATTCCGACTTTGTCGCTTCTGACCCGGAGCCCTCCGTGGCCACCTCCCAGCCTAGTGACCCCACCTCTCACTCTGTTGATCCTATTACCCAGCCATTTGACTCGATCCCTCAGCCCTCTGACCCGACCCCGCTAGCAGACCCCGACCCCCTCCACCTCGTCCCCAAGCTTGCTAACCCCACTCCTATAGCCGCTAGTCCCGAGCCGGTGGCTGTGGGCACCCATCGTATCTTTGGTCCGGGTGTACCACCGCCCCCTTACCGTTGCTATCGGACTCACCCTGGAGGTGCGTTTCTTGCACACACTCCTAGGAAGCAGGTTCATATTCCGATCCGTCCTGCCACACCCCATCAGAGATTGTATCGCTGAGCCCGAGCCTGCGCCCAAAAGGCGTAGAATCGACGTTCATTGGTGGAGTGGATGCCCAGCCGACTGGACGAGTGGAGAGACACCGAGGGTATTCCCTCCATCTTCGAGGTAGGTAGTGAGTCTTCACCTGCCTCCCATCCGATTCCCCTTACACAGGAGCTTGTGGAGCCATTGTGCCTCTCCTCGTGGCACGATCTGCGAGGCACGATCAGCACTTCATGAGATACGTACCGAACTCACAGGAGTTCAGGAGACCTTTGACATGGTGGACGTGGAGTGCCGATTACTAGCAATCGAGGAGAGCAGATACCTTGATGATCAGGCATTACACACACGATGCATGACCGAATCACCAGGGTACATGAAGACATGTCATCTATGACGCAGAGAGTGGAGGCGGCAGAGCAGAGAGCTACCCAGGCGAGCCGTGCGGTCGTGGCTGAAGAAAGAGTGATGGTGATGGAAGAGCGCTTGGAGTCCTCTACTGCATTGGCAGCTGTGACATCCGTCACCTTAAGGTCCGTCAATTAACGTGATTTTCCATTAACTATTCCTCGATCGATCATTCCTCATCTTTATTAACTCGTTATGTGGATATCATGTGTGCCTTATCATCGTTGTGCTGTGCTTTCATTATGAATGTGTTAATCTTTAAAAACTATTTAAAACTTTCGACATCGTAACCGCCAAATATATCGTTTCTATATATAATAAACGTCACCAATAAAACCATTTTCAAGTTATAAATATCATTAAATGCATTTTTATAATTAATATAATTAATCTAATAAAGTCGTTTTTCAACCGAAACAAATTTGGGAAACTCGGGGGTTAAGTGCAGGGACTAAACTTGTAATTTTGCAAACTTGGGCTGGATATATAAACCCATTTCCTAGCCCTAATCACCATTACTTCATCTTCTTCATCTTCTTCACCTTCTTCTTCACATCTTCTTCATTCTAGCACCAAATCCGACCCGCTTAGGCTCGTTTACGTCATCTAGACTTCATCTACAGCCAAGACTACTCCTTTCTAGCAGTAGACGACTTTGGTTGTCCCTTTTCTTGCTTTTTCACAGCTGTCCAAACTAGGGTTTCGGGTGTTCAGGTTCAACCCGAACACATGAGGTCGTTGGGTGCGTGTGAGGTCATTCTGCTTGTGTTTCATGTTTGGTATGTTTGTAGAGTGTTTCTGGAAGTCCTTGTTGTGTAAAACTTGCGTTTAGAGTAGCCGGGGGCTACTCAGCCTGACCACAGTCGCGATTCTGCTGTCCAGGCGACTGGGTCTGTCATGCGATTGAGTCGTGCGACTAGGTGAGTCGTGCGACTTAGTCATGCGTCTGAGTCAATCGTGTGACTGAGTTGTGCGACTGGGCATGTCTTGCGACTGAGTCGTGCGACTGTGTGTATGTGTGCGAATGAGTCATGCGTGCGAATGAATGTATGCGATTGAGTCATGCGTATGAATGAATGTGTGCGATTGGTCAGGAGACCGACTGAATGTATGCGATTGTGCGTGTTTCACGACTGGAGTCCAATCGCACGAATGAAGGTTCAATCGTACGAAAGTAGCTAATCGCACGATTGAAGGTTGATTCGCGCGTATGGAGGTTGAGTCGTGCGAATGGGTGTGTGTGGTACGACTGAATGCCAGTCATACCAATGAAGGCTCAATCGTACGAATGAAGCTGATTCGCACGATTGAGGGTTGATTCATGCGTATGGAGGTTGAGTCGTGCGTCTGGTCTTGTCGTGCGTCTGTAATTGTTGTGTTTGATTTCCTTCTTGTGCGTGGTGTGTGTAAGTCGTGTGATGTGAGGTAACATTAACACAGTTGCCATTGTTCTGCCACAAATATTAAAGTCAACGCTAAAGAGGGCACAAATACTATTCAAAACAATTAAACTAACGTTTTACAACTATCAACCGACTTATAACTATTGACACTTATCTAATACTTTTCTCAATAACAACAAACTTTTACTCAATATCATCACAATGGCAACAATGTCTAGTACTTGGATTTACATAAGATCTAGTACGTGTGTCTGTTTGTGTGTGTTACACGCGACCCAGCCGATACAACCTGAACCGACCGATCATTATTATGCGCTTATTTCATATCATTAATGCTTAACAATAACTGTCAATAGGTGTTTGACCGTTCATTTGCATTTGACATTGGATACATTGATCTTACATACTTACCACTTAACAAGTGAGTTTCATGGCCCCTTTTTACGCTTATACAATATTTCAATCATTTACACTTGGGGGAAAAGCATGCTCACCCATTTTCTATGCTGTACAACTTACTTACATTTTACATACAGGAATCAACGTGATACTGTGTTACAAGTACTTATCTGATACATGCTTGGGTCTGCTGTGTGGTTCTATCTTTGCAACTATTTAATTCCAGTGTGGGAACCGACGTTAGATATTGGTAGTACTACTGGGTTGACACCCCCACCCTTGTTCGATGGTATACTAGTTGGTACCATCAGTGGCCAGGAACGGGCCCTTGGGTGAATATATGCCGACAATTTCTTTGTGTACGTCGCTAGGTTTGGTTGCAAAGCTCATGTCATGCGATTTTACTTGTGTATATAACTGTATTCACGGTATTCCTCAACGCTTACTTTATACAGCATCACTTACTTATTATTTACTTAAACCTGCAAGCTCACCAACAATTATGTTGACCGTTTTGAGCATATCTTTTCAGGTGATCATGCAAGTTCAGGAATCTTGGTGTGCTGCCTTAGTGGAGACCCTAGGATGCATCTTTGGGACTTAACATGTTTGACAAACAATTATTTTGAACAATGTTGATATGTGTAAACAATTACAATCTTTTGAAACTTGTTCCCGGGTTGTGGGAATTCATATTACAATTTCATCTTTATTTGGTTATGTGAATCATTATCATGTTTATGCTTATGGCTATGTTGTCGTGAACATTGACTAAACATGACACAAGTCCCCTTGTTGTCGGGTGTCGTCATGACACGCTTGTCATCATTTATTATATTACATCTCTATCGCTTACCATGTGTTATGACGATCCCGGTCTCGTTACATCCTTGTGTTTTCGCTTTTAGCGGGGGTGTGACAGATTGGTATCAGAGCCATTGGTTATAGAGAATTAGGCAATACACTTGACCTAGACTATAACCTAGGAACCTTCATGTAGATTTGCATGCTAGGATCTGTATGCATATTATATCTCATGTATGTGTTCCTCGCTGCTTGATTTGTTCATTTATCTGTTATGTGATCTTTCCACCCTATGAGAGAGCCCTTGTGCTCACTCTTTTTATGGGATTCTTCTATGGGATCTTCCGTTCCCTCTGCGCGCCGAGTTGGTTTATCAAAATCCGGGTATTAAACCCTGCAGGACCGTTTAAGGGCTTTAACACAATTACAACCAACAACACAATGAAGAGATTAACTAAACTTTAATCAAAGAGTGAACTGGGTTAACCAAGTGATACAAAGAACACAAGTAAAGCAAGAGACAGAACAAGAGAGTATGGGTTTCAAGGAGGCAGTGTATTGCTTTCTCAAGTTCTTTTACAAGTGTTACAAAGCATAAAGAAAGATACAAGAACTTGGAATACTTATACTACAACCTACAGCCGGCTATACTTTGAAAGCCAGCTGGATACAATTGACTAGACACTAACAAAATCAATTGTAGGATCAAAAGGCATATCTGCCTTTTGACCTTGTGACTATGACATGCCATAGCTTACATCCTTATACATTACAAAAAGGATAAAGTACATAAAGTGGAAAGTTACAGACTCAAGACCTCAATGTACAGTTACCAAAAGCATGGACCTTTTCACCAACTCATGTAAGTTGGTGACTTTACAGAGATGCAGCGGAAAAGGTGCTTTATGGAACAGTACATCAGATAAAGCATGTGTACTAAAAGTCTTCGGAAGAAATCTGTCTTCATAGGTTGAAGCTTCGGAAGACTTTGTCTCTGAGGCTTCGGAAGACTTCATGTTTGGCTTCGGAAGATATTGGTCTTGGCTTCGGAAGATTTTACACTTAGAGTATTTTCTAATGCATTGTGTAAAACTTCCGAAGCATTCTTCACTTCAGTACTTAGTGCATGTTGCTGAGACACTTTGGATGTTTTGGGTTGCATCAGACTTAAGGAATCCTTACAAACTCCCCCTAGGCTGATGCTACCAAAACACTTAGAAGATCTTCAGATGTTGGTAGTCTTCAGTACAATCAGGACCATTCCTTTCTTCATTAGATGGTCAGGATCATCAAGACTCTCATAGTATCTTCTCATCTCAAAGAGATCATGCAGAGGTAAGTTGATTATGTCTTGCCATGAGTAGACATTCTCAACACCTTGATCTCTGATAACATTCCATCTTTCTGGATTGGTAGAATAAGTCCAGGACAAGATGGGTGTCTCAGTTGTTAGAGGAGCCACTTGCATAGGAGTTGATTAGGCTGCCTCATCATGCACTTCCTCAGGTTGATCTGATTCAGCCTGAGGTGCAGAGGTAGATGACTTTGACTTCTTCTTCTTAGTCTTTGGTTTAGAAGCCATTCTCCTCTTCCTCTTAGATGTCTTTAACTGAGAAGACTGGTCTGCAGCACCATGTTGATCATCAGTGTCTTTCTCAGTTAGGTGTTCCTCCCTCACAGGTTCAGAAGGAGAGGGAGTTTGACCCTGCCTTGGATCATAAGATGAAGCTTGCTGAGGTTCAGCTGGAGGTTCTGGTTGAGGTGTCTCAGGTTGTTCAAACTTGACCTCCACTTCAGGTGGGACTTGACTTGGAAGAGAGTGCAAGTCAATAAGTTCTCCACTTTTAATCTTCTGCTTGATCACCCTTATATGCTCATCCATTGTGGATAGAGACATGGGGCCAAGTCTCCTTCCGGAGAATCCATATAGCTTCAAGAAGCTCATCATTCTTTGTCTGTCAGCAGACTTCTTTGCATTCTTTGAATGATGGCTCTTGACTTTGCAGCTTCTTCCCTTAGCTTCCTTTTGGTTGTTTTCTTTCCTTGACTAGCTCAAGCTCAAGTTGCTTTAGGTACTCGAACTCAATGAAGTCATAGGACAGGGAGGAAGTGCATCTGCCTGATAGAAGCCCGTGGCACTCAGGTAGTTGATCATCTTGATCCTATCTTCTTCTTTATCTACCTGAGGTTCTTGTGGAGCCACATCTTCCTGTGCAGGACTTTATTGAACTGGAGAGAGAGTGGGAGCATGCTTGTAAAGTCTTTTCTGTCTCTTCTCCTCTTTGAATTGGAGAAGTAACATTGCATCCTCTTTCTCCTTCATCTCTCTTGACACTTCCATGTCAGCCAGTTCATTTAACTCTTCTAAGGGGAGGGAGATGATTTCATCAATATCATAGTTCCTGGTCTATAAGTAGGTAATCCTGACTGTCCTTAACTCATCATCTTGAGTATTTGGTATGGGGGCAGCCCTGATTGCAGCTTGCATGAAGCTAGATGACCCAGTAGAACTTTCTCCCCTTAGTCTCCTTTTCCTCTCTCTCTCTTCCTCCTCAATTTCCTCAGGAGTCATTATCCTTTTCCCTTGTCACCAACAGACCTTTGTGACTCAGGGTGGATTGAGGCTTGGCCTTCATTGCTTGGTGTAGCTTCCATGCTCTGGCCAGAGAGAGGCTGAGAAACACCTTCACAGCAGGTGTCTCAAATGGAGTTTGGACCTCTGCAGCAGTTGTTGATGATGAGATAGGGGTCTCAGGTTCTGCCACTGGGCCTTCAGTCAAGGTTTCCCCTATGAAACTAATCTTAGGGTCCACCTCAACATCCAGTTGACCGATGATATTGCCTGATTGCCTAAGTCTCCTTCTTAGAGAGAACTCTGCAAGGATCCTGTCTTGGATTCTTTGAGCCAGCCTGTCAGCTTGTCTTGAATTGCTTGGATTGACAAGTGGCATGTTGACTAAATCCAGTCTTTCATAGAAGCTCAGGCTTTGAAACTGAAAAACTTCTTGTTGGCCTTGAACTCTGTGAAGTATAAGGGCTCTTCTGTCATCATCATACCTCCACCTTATGATGTAGTTGCCAGTTCTTTGTGGTGGAGATGAGACAGCCCTTGGTATACCTTCCTCAAAGAGACTCCTGATGATTGAGTCTATAGAGTCCACATTAATGTGAACTTGAGGAAGTTGCTGAGAATGCACAACAGCAAGTGAGGATGGTGAGTCCTCTATGTCCATTCTCTCTGAAGAACTCCCAGGTTCTGTGGTTGTAATAACTTTCTCCCCCTTTTTGGTAGCATCACCCACTTGCATAGGTGAGCTGGAGGATAAGTCAATCACTTTCACAGGTTCTTGTGTTTCTGGTTGAGCTCTCCTTAAAGGTCTCCCTGTAACTCCAGGATAATCAAACTTGAATCAAATCATGAAGAATTAGATCAAAATATGATAATCACAATCAAAACCCCTTTGATCTTCAATTAGATTGCAAAAAATGTGTTTACAAATAATCCCTCAATCTATTGGTCATGCAACCATTAACCTAATTCTAACTACAATTAGGCTATTTATAGTCTAGTTTAAGTTTCCATATTTACACATAACCCCCTAGACTATATATTTAGACTAAAACATGACTCAAAGAAAGTAAAATATATTTTGTTCACACAAAATATATTTATTACAATAAACTCCTAGTCATTTAAATCTACAACGTCTCGTCTCGGTTCCTCGTCTCGAACGAGTCGGTTTTGACTTTTGTTGACTTTGACCGTGACGTTGACTTTTGTTGACTTTCACTGTGTTGATAATATAGACTATCTTTTACAGCTCCAACAATACTCCCCCTTAGTCTATCATTATCAACGTCTTCAAACGAAATCAACATCGAGAAGTCAACACTAGAAAGATCTTCAATTTGAATCTTTCTGAATCTGATGAGAAAGATTTTTCATCTCATAAGCTCCTCCTATATATATGCTCCCCCTTTTCGAGTGCAAACTTTACAAGGATATTGGAACAAGTTTCCCAAATCTCTAATCTTGAGTGCTTTAGAAGATGTAGGAGGAGGATTCCTAGCTCAGTATCTTCTGCAAACTTGAGGAACAGGTTCTCTGATCAGGTACACTGCTCAACTGATTATCGGCCATCACTTAAGCAAAAATTTGAAACACATTCACAAATACAATCTCGACATTTCTAATTAGATCATTTCATTTTAACAAAATAAACCCGTGTTTATCTGTGTTTGAAACAAGCGATCTCGTGTTAGTTTGTGCTCAGTTTGTATGAAATGCATGAAAAATAATAAAATGTAATCAACATAATTTGGAAGACCTAAATGAATATTGAAATGAAAATTTATTATAATTTTTGTTATTATATACATATATTATAACATTTTTTTATCTATATCTATATATTTTTTTTGTTTTTGTTTTTTTTGTTTTTTTTTACTTGTTTTTTTTTTAACCGAGAACTGAATCGATCATGAGATCATATCCTCAAGATATACTTTAGCACAAAGATAAACTTAATCATCGACAAGCAATGAGATCATACTGATACTGAATCTAATCACAATCTTTAATGATTTTGAAATTCTCAAACAGATCAATAATGATTGCTGATATGTTTGTCCACTTAAACTTATGCCCTATCTTTTTCAACAAGCAGTAAATGATTCGTTAAGGTTCGATTAAATGCTTTAGAATGCTAGGACCCCACAATCATTTGGCAAAAACCCTCACCCAACCTCAGATTTCTTGAATTTTATAACGATCTTTACATAGTAAGGCTTGTGCATTAGTGTGCAAGTGATTATCGACAGAATATTGCATTCTGTGTTGAATTCATCGTTTAGATGATTTGACACTACTTAGACCAAAATGGTGAGAGCTCCAGGTCTATACTCACGTATAACAAAGGAGATGACCATTTAATCATGTGCCGATGAGAGCTCCAGGTCAGTACTATCGTACAGCAGAGGAGATCATCACTCCAGGTAAGTACTTCCGTACAACAGAGAGATTAGCACAAACACAAGACATATAAATACACCAATCACGGCTCAAAGATATGGCTTATATGATTTGTATCATGGTGGGAGAAAGATCAATTCTCAATCCAATTTTTGTCAGGACTCAGTTTTTTTGCAGGCCAAAATGATTGCGTAAATCCAGACATTCTTAAGCATATATTTTTATTTTAAATCATCATACTGCTGTCTACTTTTATTTTCAGGCTGAGTCTACCAAGCATATCATTAAAGAGTCTGATTGTTTTTCTTTTATTTACAATTAAAATAAGATGTCAATCAGATAACAGCATCAGTTAATATCATTCTCATTTTAAAAACGCAAGTCATGCAAATACAAGCATTGCAAGAAGATATACAATCATTTCTCAATCATCTCAAATCAAGTTCTCAGTTCTCTTTTCATTTTTATTTACTTATACTCTCCCCCTAAATTTTTATTTTTGCAATTTTTTATTTTGTATTTATTTTTTTTTTATTTTTTTTATTATTATTTTTTAATTATTTTTTTTTATTTTTTATTTTTTAAATTTTTTTTTAAACTGTACAAAAATAAAAATTTATCAAAGAAGGTCTTCCAAACTACACTGGTATGAAGATAAGAAATGAATTCCCAAGAAATATGCAGTGATTGTGAAGTGAGAACGGTGATTGTGCATATAAATATCCAGACTGTGGATAAAATACCATGATCTTAACCTGTTTGTTCCGCCTCAAATTTGAATCAAGAACAATCTCTGTCAGTAAACCGGATTACTAACAGTCCTCCTGAATTGTTCCTGCACTCATTAACAAATTAGTTAGAAAGGGAAATCCATGCCATCGTAGTCCTGGAAGTTCCTTTTTCATCAAGATAAGTAACAAGCTTCTGCACACAACCATTTAAACAATCGGGGATTGTTGTATCCTTCTTTTTAATTTGCCAAATTTGTTTCGGTTCAATTAACTTGGATTTGAATGAATTAAATTTGGAAATCATTTTCTGTTTAAGACCGGAAGGAAAAGATTTTGGTTTTAAACCTTTGGTCATTTTCATCTTTGAATCATGTGAAACCGGCTTCACATGAAAAGGTTTGGATGGAGGATTTTTCATCCAACCATTCAAAGATGGTTGCTTTTTACCTTTTGAACCAGAGAAGCAACCCGTGTTGCCTTTACCAACTTGAACATTCTTTGTGGACTGTGATCCGGAGAAGCAATTCGGTTTGCCTTTACCATCCGAAACAAGTCTTTGAGGACATTTTCTTTACCACATGACCTTCTTTTCCACACTCAAAACAAGCCTTGAATGGCTTTTGATTCTTTGTAGTCTCGTGTTGTGCAAGTGGTGATGAGGATTGCTTG